>JAMYXO010003391.1:0-20314 GCA_033310375.1 Conus canariensis | reverse complement strand
GAGAGAGAGAGAGAGAGAGAGAGAGAGAGAGAGAGGAGAGAGAGAGAGAGAGAAAACGAACGAACGAACGAACAAAATGTTGTTTAATGAGGGAAAAGAATAAGCACCAGTCAGTGGCTTTTTTCATCCAGCCCTCAAACAATAAATACATGGAAGAAATCATTGCATCGAACTGCATATGAACTCATAAACAACAATGAATACATAGCAATTTAGAATAAAGAATGCACAATATAACTAAAGGAAGAGAGTGTGGGAGAGAGGGAGGGACGGAGAGCGACACAAAGAGAGAGGTGGATGGGGACTTGGAGACACAGAATAAAGAGACGGAGTCTCTGACACAAGGAGAGAGAAGAAGAAGAAGAAAAAGAAGAAGAAGAAGAAGAAGAGAAGGAGGAGAAGGAGGAGGAGGAGAAGCATATCAAAAATTGCCACATCAAAAACGACAAACTACCATGAAGAAGAGTCGTAAAATATCAAGTCATGCAATAAAGAAAAAAGAGCTGAAAGACACCAGACATGCCCAACTCAGCAGCAAACAACAATTCCATACACGTCACACACACCCCCCCCCCCTCCCCCCACTTCAAGAACGACAAGAGAAGGAAGAAAGAGAATCAACATAGGATGACAAAATGAGAGAGTCACACAAAGAGAGAGAGGGAGACAGAGACAGCCAGAGCGACAGAGAGAGAGAGAGAGAGAGAGAGAGAGAGAGAGAGAGAGAGAGGGGGGGGGGGGGGGGGAGAGCCCCCAACGTGGGCCCAGAAGCAAGTGCGGGTGTGTATGTGCGTGCCCTTTTGTGTATGTGCATGTATGTGCGCACGTGTACGCCTATGCGCGCATGTACGCACGTGCATATAAGGGTGCATAGAAGTAGGTACCGGCAGCCAAAATTAGCACATTGTTTTTCATACTTAAGATCTGTATCATTGCAAAGTAAATGGAAAAACATACAAAACACAACAAGAATGAAGTCTCTACCTTCAGTCGTTTTCGAGATATTGCAGTTTAAAGTTGCAACGTTTTAATGCACCTGACAAAATGAGATATCTTCCAAGTTTGAAAGCCAATAGGATCATACATGATTGATACATCTGGTTATAAACTGGTGTTCTCAATCCATACAACTTACACTCTTTGAACAAGTAAGTTCCATGGTATCAGTTTACATGGCTTTTGTGTGATAAAGTGTCAAACTTGTAATAAATTGCAATTCAGCGCTTTTCGAATTTGCATGATGTGGCTACTTTGAAGCACTGCAGCACAGTAAGAATGGACATTTCAGAGTTTCCAGTGGTTTGGACAAACTCTCTAAGTTGTACTAAGCACAGTCATTTTTTTCTGAGGTATCTGCTATAAAACATTTATGAAAACTTCTGTGCTAAAAACTGGAAATATTGCAATTTGGACGGCGGAAAAATGGGGGTAGAATCGCCCGCCACACTTAAAATTGCTATAACTTCTAAACTACTTCATGAACTGTTTCCAAATTTTGTATACAGTTGCTGTACAGTATTTCCTGTAAATCAAAGTGTACATTTTTGTTATTTTGTACCTAACATTTTATTTCCTGTACTAGAATAGTGGCCAACAGGGGCGGAATGATGATGATGTCCGAATTAAAACCGACAGATTTTTCAAAACTTATTGACAGATTTCAACAAAAATTTGGTATGATGTTGTCTGTATTGTTATTTATAAAATCATGTTATTTTTGCTGTTTCTGACAAGTGTTGGCAGCCACCAAACAAAAGGTCACTTACGATAAGGGTGGGAAGTGCACTCTTGCTGACGGGCAGATTGGGTTTACTATGTATATAGTTCTTTTTGTATGCAGCATACTTGAGGCAGAGTTCATTGTTAATTGGAACAGACCAGGTATGGCCAGTAGTTATTTTGGAGACTATGTTGAAGTCACTGGCAAACACAAATATGCTTTGCACTAAATCTGTGTCTGCCTTGGTTGGCCACACGAGCATGTTGTTTACATGAGCAAATTAATTTCCTCAGAAAATTAATGTCTGCTTTCTCAGGAGAGTGGATCTGTGACACACTGCCAAATCATCATCATAGAAAACTACATTCTGGCCAATTTTGGTAAAGATAAGTCTTCCAGAAGTCAATCAGTGGCATGTTCACAGATTTCATCATTGATGCAACATGACTGCATCCTCAAAATGGGTGATAACTTCTTATGTCTCCATCTCTTCCTCGGTCACCATCACTTCATCAGTCCCCAAGCCCAACTGCTCTGCCTCAGGAAAAGTTGAAGTGGAGACACAGCTCACACATCATTCACTTTATCCTGGTCTGGTGGTCCTCCAACTGACAACACAGCCAATAGTGAACACCGACATATGTGGTAAAGACTGTGGCCTATATAAAGGTTTTGGGTGACCAGCCACCCACGAACCCTGGCATGTCGGGTAAAGGCTGTGGCCTATATGAAGGTTATGGGTGACCAGCCACCCACAAGCTCCAGCATGTGAGAATGCTTCTTTAATTGGTATGGATGACATGCCACCCACAGTATCTGGCGAGGATTATAAGCTTTTATAATTTTCTCCTTTATTTACCACCAAAACACCACAATATTTAACGGGGGCAAGCACAAATACACAATAAACAAAGTCATAAAACTTTAGTTACATGTTATGAAAACTGAGTGAGTTATGAAGATTTAAACAACAGTCTGGGTAATTTTTCACCCACAAGCTCTGGCAAAGGTTAAACAAATATAAAAAATGTGGATGCATTTTCTCAGTTAAAGAAAACACAATGAAAAGAAAGAAAAAAATTAAAGCATGGCACAGGACTACTTAACTATGAGTGCATGATTTTATGTAAATTTCCCTGTCTGTTTCTTCATCATTGTGCGATATCATGTGGTGTGTGTGTGCGTGTGTGAAATTACTGGAAAAAAAAATTAAAGCATGGCATAGGACCGTTTAATTGAACTATGAGTGCATGTTTTATGTAAATTTCCCAGTCTGTTTCTCCATCATTGTGCAATATCATGTGGTGTGTGTGTGAGTGTGCGTGTGTGAAATTACTGGGGGAAAAAATTAAAGCATGGCATAGGACCACTTACCTTAACTATGAGTGCATGCTTTTATGTAAGATAAGATAAGATAATGTTGCTTATAGCCCAGCCGACCGCAAGGGGCCACATCAGGGCTGTCACCACGTTAAAATCAACTCACAAATCATTAAAAAAAAAAAAAAAAAAAAAAAAAAAAAAAACCACCTTTCACACATCTCTTTAAATGACATCGTCTAGAAACGCACCAGAAACTTCGTTAAAAATCTTTCATCCGTAAAATCTTAAATCAGATGAAAAATGTTAATCTCTCTCAAAAACTCAAAGATCACG
Source organism: Conus canariensis (assembly GCA_033310375.1). NCBI lineage: Eukaryota > Metazoa > Mollusca > Gastropoda > Neogastropoda > Conidae > Conus > Conus canariensis. Next base: position 16,938 of record JAMYXO010003391.1, on the reverse strand, counting down.
TCAGGCGGAACATCCCTGAACAGGATTTTCATGGACTCTGCTGTAAAATGTTTGTGTCTCACATCGTGCAAGTCCCAACACTCTAAAAGAATATGTTTCATTGTGAGTGGCACATGACATGGAATGCACCACGGAGCTTCCTCATTCTTTAAAAGGTACGAATGGGTAAAATACGAATGGCCGGTGTGCAGCCGGCACAGAACCGTTTCTTCTTTACGGCCACCAGGCGCAGATGGGAGGAACTCCTTAAGGTTTGGACGGATCTGAAAGAGTTTGTTATCCGTCTGCGTGTTCCAATCCTCCTGCCAGAGGTCTCTCACATAATCATTAATTTTGGGTTTCAGATCTGAGCAAGGGATATAAATGTTGGACAGTTTCTCTCTTGTGGCATTCTTGGCTAAACGATCAACCATTTCGTTCCCTCCGATGCCAACATGACCAGGAACCCAAGCCAGAATAATGTTGTAACCATCCGCTTTCAACTTGCTAAAAAGCTCAAAGAAATTTAAAAGTTCTGGATGCTGAAGGTTGCGGCCAGCTATGGCCTCCAAAGCTGACAGCGAATCCGACAGAACCAGAAAGTCCCTCTTGGTAGATTGTGAAATTATTTTCAATGCCAGAACCAGAGCAGTAAGTTCAGCAGAATAGACAGAGGCATCTGGAGGTATATGTTTTAACAGTATCTGAGAAGGAGCACCAGGGCAATAGGCTGCACAGGCCACTCCATCCTCAGACTTGGAACCGTCAGTGAAAATTTTCTGACAGGATGGAAATTTTGAACAGAGGTCAGCATACAATGCCTTGTATGCCTGAGAGCTGGTGGACTCTTTACGAAAAGCTGCGAGATCAAAACGAATCTCTGGCGTGAAAAAGGTCCACGGAGGCTGATCCGGAAACTTGGAAAAATCAGACACAACTCCTAGGTCTAGACCTGCATTCCGCGCGTGTGGCTGCATACGAACACCAAACGGCGGAATACAGTTAGGGTTGTTTTCGAATTTGTTTTGAAACTGGGGTCAAAGACACAGTCAGAGGCAGGATTCTGTGGTTCTGAGAACAGTCTGATGTAGTAATTTAGAGACATTTTCAGTCTGCGGTTGGACAGTGAGGGTTCACCTGCCTCTGCGTACAGGCTGTACACAGGGGTGGTGCGGAATGCTCCAAGACAGAGACGAAGCCCTTGATGGTGGATAGGGTCCAAGAGTTTCAGATAAGAGGGTCTTGCAGAGCCGTACACAGCACAACCATAGTCCAGTTTGGAGCGGACCAGGGCTCTGTAGAGATGCAGCAAAGTTTTCTTATCAGCGCCCCAGTCAGTGTGTGCTACGACCCGCAGAATATTCAGAGCTTTCTGGCAAGAGGTTTTGAGATTTTTAATGTGGCTGAGAAAGTTGAGTTTTTGATCAAAAATAACTCCAAGGAATTTGGCTTCTTTTACAGCTGGAATGGTGGACTTGTCCAGACGAATTTCAGGATCAGCAAAAAATTGACGAAAATTGTGAAAATGGATTGACTGAGTTTTGGTACGTGAGAAGGTAAACCCGTTTTCCTCGGCCCACTGCTGGATCTTGTTGACACAAAGTTGGAGTCGACGCTGTACGCTGGGGTAAGAAGCTCCAACTGCGTACAGCGCAAAGTCGTCAACGAACAGAGAGGACTCAGAGCCCTGGCTTACCGATTTCACAATGTCGTTGATTTTAATGCTGAAAAGAGCAGGAGAAAGGATGCTCCCTTGAGGGACACCCAACTCCTGCCCATGGATGTCAGAGAGTGTGGTGCCAACACGCACCTGGAACTGTCGATCAGCCAAAAAGTTCTGTATGAACAGAGGCAGGTGACCACGGAAACCAAGTCTGTGCAAGTCCAGAAGAATTCCTGATTTCCATGTGGTGTCATACGCTTTTTCGAGGTCGAAAAAGATAGCGACCACATGCTGTTTATTGACAAAGGCATTGCGGATGGTGGTTTCCAGACGGATTAGATGGTCGACTGTCGAGTGGTATTTCCGGAACCCGCACTGTTGACTGGCCAAAAGGCCATCGGTTTCCAGCTTCCACATCAGACGGGAGTTGACCATCTTCTCCATCAACTTGCAGAGGCAGCTAGTCAGAGCTATCGGACGATAGTTGGAAGGGATGGTAAGGTCCTTTCCAGGCTTTGGAATTGGAATGATCAGGGCTTTCCGCCAGGAGGGCGGAAAGCACCCTGTGGTCCAGATATGGTTGTATACTTTAAGAAGAGTCTGGAGACAGCTTTCTGGAAAATGTTTCAAAACCTGATAATGAATATCATCCAGACCAGGGGCAGAATCAGTGCAGGTTTGTAAAGCTGTTTTCAGTTCATTGATTGAAAAAGGGAGATTGTAGGCTTCAGAGTTGTCTGATGTGAAATTGTATAAAGATTTCTCTCTGAGTTGTTTGTTTTTTAAAAATGCTGCAGATTTATTTGAAGATGAGGAGTTCTGTTGGATGGTGGAAGCCAACAGATTGGCAACAGCTTGTTTGTCAGTGACCAGAGCATCGGCAAGTTTCAAGTGATGAATGGAGGGGTTGGTGTTTTTCCCTTTGATTTTTCTGATGATGTTCCAGACTTTTTTCTTTGAAGTTTTTGATGTCAGCCCGGAGCAGAAGTTTCTCCAAGACTGACGTTTACTGATTTTGAAAGTGTGTCTCGATTTGGCGCGGAGTTTCTGATGGGCTCGAGCGTTGGGACCTGAAGGTCGTTGGTATACCCGACGCTGAGCCCGTTTGCGAACTTTTGAAATTTGTTGGCAGTCTGAATTAAACCAGGGTGTTTTGGGCATTTGGAGTTTGTCGGAAGACATTGGAATACAGGTTTTAGCACAGTTTATCACAGTATTGGTCAGAGATTCTGCTGGGTCTGGACTCTGAAGAAAATCAACTTCCTGGAATTCTTTTGAAATATTGGTTACAAAGAGATCCCAGTTGGCCTTCTTATAATTAAGATGTTGTGAGACAGAGATGTTTTCAGTTAATAAGGGTTTTAAAAGAACAGGGAAATGGTCACTTCCGTGCAGATCGTCATGGACAGACCACTCATAGTCCAGGACCAGCGAGGGGTCACAAATCGACAAATCTAAACACGAAAGTGAACCTGTGGAAGAGTGGAGGTAAGTTGGAGCTCCATCGTTCAGACAACACAAATCAAAGTCTGAAAGGACATCCTCAAGAAGCAGACCTCTGGATGACGAACTGACACTACCCCAAAGAGGATTGTGACCATTAAAGTCACCCAACAGCAAAAAAGGTCGAGGAAGTTCTCCGATCAGACTGACAAGGTCCTGACGACAAACCGGGACAGAAGGTGGCAGATACAGTGAGCAGATTGTAACAGTCTTGTGGAGAGTGACTCTCGCAGCTACAGCCTGAAGGGAGGTAGTCAGAGCGACAGGACTAAACAGCAAAGTTTTGTGTAAAAGAAGGGCAACACCGCCTGACAGTCCCAATGTGGATGGTTGTGCAGGTTTAGAAAGAATATTAAAGCCAGAAAGAGTGAAGGTCTTCTGGCTTTGAATTTTAGTTTCCTGAAGAGCTACGACGGAAGGTTTTACAGTTTGACACAGAAGTTGCAGCTCCTCAAAATTTGAATTTAGGCCACGGATATTCCAATGGATTAGTTTACTACTATCCATGGTGCAGAGGATGAACAGGAGAGAAGTCAGGTCATCTCCTCGTCATCGTCTGCGTTCAGTGGAGCAAATTTATTGCTTAGTTTCACTGGACTGTTTGGGTCTTCAGACCTGCTGGCAGACTTGCCCACAGGTGAAGAAGGTCTGGATTTTGGAGATGGTGGAGGTTTCTTCCTCATCTCCACCATCTCCACACTTGGTTGAACTCCCTTGCCCGCACGGGCACTGCTCGAGGAAGTTCGAGGCGGGAGGCCTGGCTTTTTCATCTGCCCAGCAGCAGATGGAGTAGACTGCTGGGCAGTCTGAGGGGTGGCGGATTTTTTGCCTCCACCAGGGGCACCCACTTTGGGTTGGAAGGCGGTGGACTTGCTTCCACCAGAGCTTAACGGTCTTTCTTGCAATGTCTTGGTGAAAGTAAAATTGTCAGTCTGGCAGCAGACTGAACGGGTGGAAACTTTCTTTATAACGGAAGCATAAGAAGACACTGTTGACGTCTGACTGCCAACAACCTGTTTGCGGGCCTCAAAAAACGAAATTTTCTTTTCAGTCTTCACTCTTTGGTTGGTGGACTCCTGAACCCAAACAGGGCAGTTGCGTGAAGAGGAGGGGTGGTCGCCACCGCAGTTCGCACAATGAGCCGGGTCTTTACACGGCCCATCATGGGTTGCCTTGCAACAAACACCACACACCTCCTGCCCAGAACAGCGGTCTCTGACATGTCCAAACTTCTGGCATTTGAAACACCTCAACGGGGATGGGACATACAGTTGGACACGTACATTTAAGTATCCGACTTTAATGACCGGAGGCAGCACAGGGTTGCAGAATGTCAGAAAGAGGGTGTTGGTGGGCACTCTTTCTGCACCTTTTTTGACTGTCACCCTATGTACCTCTGTCACACCTTGGGACGCAAGTTCTGTCTTGATCTCCGCTTCCGAGACACCTTTCAAATCCGGGCACCGAATAACCCCTTTGGTCGAATTTAACTGCTTATGGGGGGTCACCCGGATCTCTCTGTCCACAAGTTTTGTTGCCCTCAGCAGCTGCTCCGATTGCCTCTTTGATCTGCACTGGACGAGGAAAGTGCCATTCCGTAGCCTTTTCACTGACTGAGGGTCACCTGCTAGACCCTGAAAGCCCTTCTGAATAGCAAAAGGACTCAGAGCAGAAATAGGCTTTTCCTGCTCTGTCCCTTCAACCACAAGCCAGGAAGCCCAAAAACCTGTCCTCTGTCTCGTCTCCATATCCGAGTCACTGTCGGAATCGTTATGACCAGAAATGGGGTCCACTGCCTTCCTCTTTTTTATGGGGGGTGTGATTTTGGATAAAGCCATGATTTATGTTTAGAAATTTCGTCTCTCCCTTACCCACCCACCATGGAGTCCAACTAAGGGGCCAGGGCCAAGAACTCATTGTCTTGACCCCTTCCAGGCTTCAGGAGAGATATACGACAAACAGAAGCCTACTGACCCTATCCCCCCTGATCATGCCCAACTCCCGGGAACAGAGAGCTGAGCACTGCAGGGGTTACCTTGGCCAGTCGGAGAACTGCCTGTCTTGACCCAGCCCCACGAAGGGGAAGCCGATTGATACACCCAGGCCAGAGTGTACCTCCTGTCTAGGAGAGGTCCGAGCCAAAGTGATGTGTTGAGGGCGTTGGCCCTCTCAATCACCAGGATCTCATCCCCCTCCGTCACAGGTCGCACCGCACGGCAAACGCGGCGGATCTTAAGAAGACCACAGAGAGAAAAAGAGTGTGCAAAAGAAGGCTTGAAAGGGAGACGAAGAAAGAAAAGAACCGTTTAAGAAAGGCAGAAGACAGAATAGGAAAAAGGTGGGTTACTATTTGTCTGGGCCCTCACTCCTAACCTTTCTGACATGGGAGACCCTACCAGGGGCATCAATTCCTACCACGTAATGCTTGGCCAGTCAGCAACTTGGCTATACAGGCCTAGAAGCGTTCACAACAACTAACCATCTAGCCGAGTACTGATGCCCCCGTCAGCAAAGCCTAAAAGATCACTGGACCACGCAAGCCCTCCGACCACGGCAAGGTTGCAACCCCCGGAGGGATGCTTTTATGTAAATTTCCCTGTCTGTTTCTTCATCATTGTGTGATATCATGTGGTGTGTGTGTGTGTGTGTGTGTGTGTGTGTGTGTGTGTGTGTGTGTGCGTTGTGTGTGTGTGTGTATGTTGTTACTGCTCACTGTCCATTCCTTATAATTAAATTTTAGTATCGGTTGTTCTTTGTAAGCAAAAATGTATTGCATGTTCTTTGTAAACAAAAGGTACATCCTCTGCAACACATTATTTTGTCAACAGGGTGTGATTTAAGCATTGCCAATAACATGTTAGGTATTTCATCATTATGATTCTGAATTAACTTGTTGATTTAATCATTGTGAATGTAAAAGAACATAAATATACATTATAATGCTTTTTTTAAACAAAAGGTAAAATTAAAGAAAGATTTAACTTTATTCTGGACTCTACCTTTTTAATATTTTTATCAACTACTCTGTTTATTCAGTATGCCTGTGCTGTTACAGCAATATCTTACCTTTTTAATATTTTTATCAACTACTCTGTTTATTCAGTATGTTTGTGCTGTTACAGCAATATCTTACCTTTTTAATATTTTTATCAACTACTCTGTTTATTCAGTATGTTTGTGCTGTTACAGCAATATACATAACTGTGGAGCATAACATACAATCACCATAAATATCATAAATGTTACTGTCACAACAGTGTAATGTCTTGGCAATGCAATACCACTGTAGTTGAATTCTAGCAGTTTTACTTGAAAGTAATCACTAAGTGTTCAAAGCCTTGCTGTGTTTGCCAGTAAGGAGGGGTGGGGTGGGGGGAGCAAATCTTTACAGTTAAATTACAGAAATTTCAAATACACTAGGGAAAAAGATTAGACTGCTAAACCAAACTTCGTTGGGTCGGATTGACTCGACAGTGACCCCCCCCCCCCCCCCTACCCCAACCCCCACTACACCCTCCTTACTGTCCAACTTCAGACTCTGTTCTCTCTCTCTCTTTTTTTTTTAATCCCCAAACACGCTTTGCACATCGAGTATGACAGTAATGATCGGTGTTTCCATCGATGGTCATTATCAGAAGACAGTGCTTTCAAAGCCTCGGGCCGTCTTGTACGCGCGGTTGTGGCTTCCGGTTTGAATATCTGTCTCGAACAGATGTTTTTAACTACGATTTTCTCTTTAATCGTGTAATGGAACCATTAACCAGTTCACTAATACATGAATCGACGTAAGTGAAGCCCATTACTGATAACTATTTTCATTAATTTGTCTTATACAAAAATACGATCGCTACGAACGGCGCAACGCGTGGGCCTTTTCCGACCTGTTTAATCTCGACGAACACCAGCTGAATTACGAATAAAATAACTAAGCATTGGCACAGTATTAAACGAATTAAAATAACTGAATCGTTTCATTAATGTTCTGGTTTGTTATTTTATGCGTTATCTTACCAAGTGCATCTTGCAATTCAACAACGATAAGCGCATTCGACTCGGTCATTGTCGGAACTCGGCTTCGTTCCGCCATTGTTGAAATCTTTGACAAGGAGCGAATGTTTGCATTTGATACCTTCGCTTTGATTGGCTTGCGCTTTTCGAGCATTCAACCAATCGCTTAGCTTGATACACCAATGAATGCGGGAGAGAACGGCCTTTCTAGCGCATCGTTAATGTGTATGTTTTTTTCGCAACTTTTTTAGCAACGTCGTTGGAAAGACAACACTTGTAACAAGCCTCATAAAAACTTCGATTCTAATTAATTTAACCACATCGTACTAAAAAGAAAAATAGACTGAAATAAAGCTTGAAACATGCTCTTTTATTCTGACCTATTTAAACGCCAATGAATGGAATGAACACATTGTATGCGTTGATTTTCAACGCAGTGTAGCTCGAACGCTCGGCCAAATGCCGCCTGCGGCGCATCGGGATGTGTGACGCGCTTCGTTTTCGTGTGAACGGATGGGTTATTTGGAATAAAACTATCATCATACCGTATGTTGCAAACACAAATAAACAACACAGAGTTCAAAAGGAAACTGTATTCTTTATTCATCACAATTTTCATCTGATTCTAAACGCGTTATTCATAGATACTGCCTATTGAAAACACGCAAATTTTTCACTCGGCTGAACTTTCCCGTACGCTGAAAGAAGGGCTGCCGGTACCTAATAGAAGCGTGTGCATTCATATGTCTGCGTGCGTGCGCACGTGTGTGCGCGTGTGCATGTGTATGTGTGTATACACGTGCGCGTGCGCGTGCGTATTTGTGCGTGTGTGTGTGTGCGCATGTGCGTGACCGTGCGTGCCCCTGACTGTTTGTGGGAAATAAACATTCAGTAGGTGACCCAGGAACAAGAACAATAACAGGAACAATAACGACAACAACAACAACACACACACACACACACACACACACACACACACACACACACACACAAACATACACACACACAGACACGCGCGTGTGCACACACATACACACTCACAAACATTTACACTCTCTCTCTCTCTCTCTCTCTCTCTCTCTCTCATACACAAACACGCACACACACACACACACAGACGCGCGTGCACACACGCTTTCACGCACGTACGCACGCACGCACACACACACACACACACACACACACACACACGGGCGCGCGCGACAAAGAACTATCTTGTTGTCACGCTAGTGACGTAAACATATACCTACCTCACAAAAAACAGAACAGACGACACACAATTTACACGTATATATATTTCAAAGGTGCAATCAACAAATATTTATCAACCAAACACGCACATCGCATATAGACTAGCATGCATTCACACCTAACTAACAACAATCACGCTCTTCAGATTACTGTACAACATGACAATACATACATTCACACCTAACTAACAACAGTTATGCTCTTCAGATTACTATATAACATCACAATACATACATTCACACCTAACTACCAACAATCACGCTCTTCAGATTACTATATAACATGACAATGCATACATTCACACCAAACTACCAACTATCACGCTCTTCAGATTACTAATATAACATGACAATACATACATTCACACCTAAGTACCAACAATCACGCTCTTCAGATTACTATATAACATGACAATACATTGTCCAGGACGGGGGGAATCGTGATGGTATTGCTTAAGTGCACTAAGTTGATGTATTATTGGTCAGGCTTAACACACCAAGGTTATCTTTGCACTCATACACGCATATGCACACTCATGCGCCCACCAAACATTCACCTCTCTCTGGGAATGGGATGTCACGCATTCGTTTCTCTCCTAACACGACTGAGCACAAGAAATCCAATTTCTATGCTACTATAATCAAACATGAAAAAATCCAATTACACAAAATGAACAAATCAACACATAAAAGATCAATACTACCTAATCCCGGGTTATAATAAAAATGACTTCTTACCTGGCCAGGTTTTCACACACACAACCACGCTTTCACACCACACCACAGTTCTTGAAAAGTCTCTTCACGTCTTCTTCAGCACTGCTTGATGGTGAGGCCCTTGGTTGACTGGCTCCAGGTTTCAGGACTGGGTCTTCGTGGTCGTCTCTGGGATCTCGACGTAGAACTCTTCTTCTTCGTCTCTTTCACCCACCTCTGGGTTCAATTTCAGTTTGTCTGTCTTCACCCACCTCTGGGCTTCAAACTTAGTTTTCTTCTCTTCCAGCTTGTCTTTTCCCTAAGACTTTGCTGTCTTTTCTATCTCCCAGACCACGTTTCTCTCGACCCGTTCTCTGTCCTGCCCACCCTTCCCTCTTCTCTCTCTCTCTCCTCTGCCTTCTCTCTCTCTCTCCTGGTGTTCTTCCCTTCTCGTTGTTCTCCCTCACTTTATATAGGAATGGAAACAAAGGATTCCCCTTCGGGCCATGCCTTTGTCCATGCTGCTTCTCAAACCCCTAGTTCACAAGTGCTGTGAATTCTCCATTCGCTACATTCTCCACACATCTGCATTTACACACATCCCTACCTGATTGATTAGCAAACAAACACTTGGCACCAGATGGACATCGAAAATTCCCGCCGACTTCGGAGGCCACTTTAACACAGTAATTATCTTAAAGAGAGCTACGATAACAACATCCACGCGCGTTCAACCAGCCTGACAATAGAACCAACCCAGTGACCCACGGCAATACCATCCGAACGAGTCCAAGACTCCTGCTCTTCACTGACTGTTTACAAAAGAACCTCAGCTGACTGAGTATTTAGCACTCACTTGGTGCACCGAGGTCCTAGTGGTTATGTTCCTCTCCCCTTTCGCTGTCGGGCAGGTCCGAACTCCTTACTACCTTAGGTGCCATCTGTTACCTGACCGCTTCGTCCTCCTTGACACAGTTCGACCGTGTGCAATGGGTAAGGCATACTTGTTAATGGTTCTATTACCTATTTGTATACTATGTACAACGCCCCTTTTGCCTCTAAGCGTTTAATGCCTTTTGTGAGAGGTTTCACGCACTTGACATACATACATTCACACCTAACTACCAACAACCACGCTCTTCAGATTACTGTACAACATGACAATACATACATTAACACCTAACTAACAACAGTTCCGCTCTTCAGATTACTGTACAACATGACAATATTGTTACGGATGGTGTGCGGTGCGTGTTTTGCTGTCTGACTCTCGCTCTCAAAAGTTTGGATGCGTGTAATAATTATTCCCTACGCACACCCACACCAAACGCACATGGATAGCCAGGCAACACACGAGTTAGATCTTTTTTTTTTTATAATTATGCTGCCTGAACCATCAAACATACATTCATGTGAACTGGTACAAATCAATACATGTCACTACATAGCATATAGATCAAGATATCAATACATAGGAACTTCAGTCATCAGATATCAGCATATCATAGTACATATCTTGATATCACTCACAGATCTCGCCGGCGCCGTCCACTGTGTCTCACATATGCAGTCAACACACTCGGTTCCACAGCACCCAAGCCACAGTCTACAACACTAAAAGAAGACAAATAAGGATAACCAAGGTCCCCACATGATAAGCACAGCCGTTCACAAACACAAGCGATGAAGAAGAAGAAACAGGGTCTCCACACAACAAGCACAATAAATCACGTCAAACTATCAGAAGAAGAACCGCAAATTCACAAGGCACAGTAATCCATAACAGAAGAACCGCAGATTCACAAAGCACAGCAATCCACAGAAGAAGAACCGCAGATTCATAAAGCACAGCAATCCATAGGAGAAGAACTGCAGATTCACAAAGCACAGCAATCCACAGAAGAAGAGCTGCAGATTCATAAAGCACAGTAAACCATAGAAGAACTGTAGATTCACAAGGCACAGCAACCAATATTGAATCCCCGGAGAACACGATTTCAGCAAAGTCCCATAGGACACAATAAACTTCGATTCCACGTATTGTTGATCTAAAACAAAAATTAATTAGCTTCTCCGTGTATTGATATTACAATGTTCACATCAATAAATTCAGCCCACCGACGCACATGAGGTGGTACAATTAGAGCACATAAATATTCTTGCAGGAGTTTTAAGTCACTCTCGGCGACACAGCATTCACAACATTTCTATAACAATTTAATTTCCTGGTACATATTTCGCTGGTACCGTCATCAGAAGTATCGCACATACACAGTGAATATCAACGTACTACTGACTTGAAAGTCAGCCTCACCACATAGTAACACTACGGAGAAAACGATGATTAAAACAAAATAAATTAGGCTGGACACCAAAGCCTCGGCCGTTAGTTCTTGCTCTCCTCTTCCGTCCAATATTATTATTTTCGTCATGTAGTTACCTATGTCATTTTAAGTTGACGTCATAATTTACGTTGACGTCACAATACTCCCCCTCCTCAAACAAAAAACAATGACCGAATTGTTTTTTGAAGAAGAAGTAAACAAACAGCAGAATACACAAACCCAGAAATCACATTCACTGGACGGAAAACGAAGCCGCTCACGGCTCACAGAAGAACACAAGTTGTCGTCCCAACGAACTCTAAAGCCCTTTGACATGCTAGCTCGTTGCTGACCTCACGGACAACCTCTCCATACCCACACAGGGTAGAGACGACGGCTGGGCATGGGCTGCACCCCCACACCCGGATGGCAATGCACATACGATGTCCACTGACCACTCGGTCAGCCTCTCCATACCCACACAGGGTAGAGACCACACATTTCTTCTGACCACTCGGTCACCCTCTCCATACCCCCACGGGGTAGAGACAATGGCTAAACATTCCCGCTCAATAATATTGTACGCCTTCTCACGATTCAGCAACTTTTGACTAGCGAACACGACTGGGTGAAGAAAATCATCATTCTCCTGGAGCAAAACAGTACCCAAACCAACAGAACTAGCATCAGTCCTGAACACAAAAGTATCAACCAATCTAGATAGCAACACACAGGTGCAGAAGACAAGATTCCCTGAATCTTCCTCAAAGCTTCAGCACACTCAGGAGTCCAAGAAATAGACCTGAAATTAATGCAGAAACGACACGTACAATCTTTCTTCCTGACGAACACAACTGGAGATGCATACGGACTATTCGATGGTTCAGTGATACTAAGATCCAACATGATACCAATCTCTCTCTCAACAACCTCTTTCGCAGAAAAGGGGATTTCATAACATTTCTTTCTAACAGTGACATCTGTTGTAAGAGGGATCTGTAATAGTACATCATCTGAGAAAGAACCTGACTTGGGAGTCAAAATGTCCAGAAAATCATCAAAGGCTGCACGCAACTCCCTGGAACTGCTGTCAGACAAAGCACAATCAAACTGTACAGAACAAACATCTTCATCTGGCATATAAGACGCCATCGGAACATTTAAAGTGGGAATGGGTAAAGCGTCATCACAGTCCTGGACGACACCAGCTGTACAAACCACTTCACAAATAGTACCAACAGACTCTGGAGAGGGATCCACAGAAAGACCAATTCCTGGAGAACTGTCCAAGGAATCCTGTTCTTGCTCACAAGCCAAAGGTGCTATCTGTGACCCAGGCACTGAAGTACCTTGTGAAAGAACGACTGTAGGTACAACATCAGAAGTAGACACAGCAGACACATCAGAAGACGTTAACTGAAAGCGAGACTTCAATGACTCATCCTTCTGTTTCTGAACAAGATCAGAACGGGAAATGTTCAGATCATCAGTGATCTGACACAAAGGCTTTTTGTCCACAACATGTTTATCTCTAGCCCTCGTAACGGTGGCTACAGAGAAACGTGCACCAGATACATCAGTAAACTCACCACTCACAGAAACTCCAGGCACATTACCCACAATCAGATCTGCGACTGGGCTATCCAAGACACAACAAGTCAAATCGCCCACAAAATAAGGACAACTGTCTGAAACTGTAGCCAGTGGAAACTCATCCACACGACCACCAAAAGAAACACACTTCACTGTGGTTCCTAGCATCTGACTGTCAGAAACTAACCCTTTGCGAACGCCACAAATGGTAGCACTAGTATCACGCAGAACAGAACTCAAAGTGCCATTCACAGAACCAGACTCCAAACGTAATTTGCCTGTGAACTCACCAGCTGCTAGACAAGCAAAAGGAGTATCAAGAACAGAGCAACAAGCAATGGACTGTTTGCTGTCAGCTGAGTTCTTGACGACAGTGGAGTTACTAACTACAAAAGGACATTCATCTGGGTGGCTAAGGTTGCAAATTCTACAGGCGTTTCTACCTGACTTCCATGGACACCTAGCAGCTACATGTCCTGTCTTTTTACACAAAAAACACACAACACTTGCAAACTGATCAGAAGCACTTTCTGAGGAACTCTTACTGCCAGAGATATAACGGGCGCCACGACCACGATAACGGCTACCGCCAAAGTTATTTCCACGACCAGCTGAGTAACCAAAGCTCTAATGACCACAATAACAGTACCACCAAAGTTACTTCCACGATCAGCTGAGGAACCAGAGTAGTGGCCACTGTTTTGAAAAGTAGAGTATCTGTTTCCTCTGTCAGACTGACCACAGTATGGAATTCTATCAGATTGACCGGGATACGGATTTCTATCAAATTGACCAGGAGCTTTGTATCCAACAGAAGCAAAAATGTTTACATCAGCTTTCCTAGAAAGCACCTTAGTGGGATGAGCATGTCTGTATGACTCTGCAGACTTGATCATTTCATCAAACGTTTTCACATCTTTTTCACACAAAAAAGTAGCCAAGTCCTTAGAGACAGACTCCAAAAACTGCTCACGCAAGATAAGATCCACCAGACCTTCAAAAGGCTTATCATTTTTTTGACAAAGAGACCCAACGGTCAAACAAACGTCTAAGTTCAACTGCAAAGGTCTCGAAAGGTTCATCTGAGCTAGGTTTAGCCTCACGAAAACGCTTACGAAAACCATCTGGAGTACATTGAAATTTTTTCAGCAAGCTCTCTTTCAAAAGCTCGTAAGACACAACATTATTTTCAGCGAGACTGTGATAGAGAGTTAAAGCGGAACCCTCAAGTAGTGCAGACAGGTATGTAACCCACAAACGCTCAGACCATCCTAAGGACCGAGCATGGGTTTCAAAACGAAACAAGTAACTGTCTATATCATCAGTTCTTTCCTTGAAAGGGGGCAACTTAGGAAAAGTTGGACGAGGGGCGTTAAACCTGGGAAAACCAGAACCCTGACTCTCACTGTCCTGTCCTGAGACCGCACTCTGCTGACAAGTTATTTGTAACTGTATTCTTTTAGTTTCCTCTATCTCTCTTTGCTGAATTCTTTTTGTTTCCTCTTCCTCTTGCATTCTTTTTGTTTCCTCTTGCATTCTTTTTGTTTCCTCTTCCTCTTGCATTCTTTTTGTTTCTTCTTGCTCTTGTATTTGTATCTGCTCTCTTTTAGTTATCTCTTGTATCTGCTCTCTTTTAGTTATCTCTTCTTCCTGTACTTTCAACTGAAATTCTTTCAATCGCATTCTTTCCTCTCTTTCCATGTCCTGGGCAATACATTTGTCAACATAGTCCAACAGAGCTGGTCTCTCCAAACCACATACCTTACCTCGTTGTAAATATTTAGCGAAAACTTTGTCCTCGTCCACAGAGGACACAACAGGACTTTCTTCCTTAGCCTTCCGTGCCATGTTGAAAATATTAAATATTGTCCTGTCAAACCCGACACACACACTAGTGGATCAAATACAAACAATTGCTATCACAAGCAAAAAAGGTTTGAAACCCCTGTCCACTAAAATATATATATGAACTCCAAAGAGGATTTTTTTTTTTCAAACATTAACGACAATCACTCTTTAAAAGACTAAGTATTATCAAACCCAACCAACAAAAGATAGAGATAAACAATGAAACAGGATTTCAGGGATATGGGGAGAAAGAAAAACACAATCGATAATCAATGCCAAATTTTCAGCAACAAGTATAAATCAAGCAATGACATGAGAGTAATAACGAATATAATCAATGTATTGTTGTTGTTATTTTATTCATTTTTTTTTTTTTTTTTTTTTTTTTTTTTTAACTGGTTCAGGGCAGCCACTCACACACTCATTTATTCAAGAGAAAAGAACCCTAAGAATGCTGAAGAAGCAACACAATCCCCAAGTAAAGATAAAAACAGAAATAATCAAAGAGATAACTGAAGATAATGAAAATAAAGCCCACAAAGGAAGGAAGAACTAGGAACTAGGCCCTCGTATCTCCAGAAACTATACAGAAGGAGATACCCCGTTACGCTGGAGACGGGAAAGAAAGTAGACAAGAACAGTCATAAAACAAAACAATACAACACAACTCAATTGTTCAAAAGAAAAGTCTGTGAACGTGACCTATTACTTCTAATTGGGCAATTATAAGTGTACAAAAACAAATCCTACCACTAAGGCGATTTTTAATTCAATAGCAAAAGAAATTTAACTACGGGTCACCAGATGTTACGGATGGTGTGCGGTGCGTGTTTTGCTGTCTGACTCTCGCTCTCAAAAGTTTGGATGCGTGTAATAATTATTCCCTACGCACACCCACACCAAACGCACATGGATAGCCAGGCAACACACGAGTTAGATTTTTTTTTTTATAATTATGCTGCCTTAACCATCAAACATACATTCATGTGAACTGGTATAAATCAATACATGTCACTACATAGCATATAGATCAAGATATCAATACATAGGAACTTCAGTCATCAGATATCAGCATATCATAGTACATATCTTGATATCACTCACAGATCTCGCCGGCGCCGTCCACAGTGTCTCACATATGCAGTCAACACACTCGGTTCCACAGCACCCAAGCCACAGTCTACAACACTAAAAGAAGACAAATAAGGATAACCAAGGTCCCCACATGATAAGCACAGCCGTTCACAAACACAAGCGATGAAGAAGAAGAAACAGGGTCTCCACACAACAAGCACAATAAATCACGTCAAACTATCAGAAGAAGAACCGCAAATTCACAAGGCACAGTAATCCATAGCAGAAGAACCGCAGATTCACAAAGCACAGCAATCCACAGAAGAAGAGCCGCAGATTCATAAAGCACAGTAATCCACAGAAGAACCGCAGATTCACAAAGCACAGCAATCCACAGAAGAAGAACCGCAGATTCATAAAGCACAGCAATCCATAGAAGAAGAACCGCAGATTCACAAAGCACAGCAATCCACAGAAGAGAAGCCGCAGATTCATAAAGCACAGTAAACCATAGAAGAACTGTAGATTCACAAGGCACAGCAACCAATATTGAATCCCCGGAGAACACGATTTCAGCAAAGTCCCATAGAACACAATAAACTTCGATTCCACGTATTGTTGATCTAAAACAAAAATTAATTAGCTTCTCCGTGTATTGATATTACAATGTTCACATCAATAAATTCAGCCCACCGACGCACATGAGGTGGTACAATTAGAGCACATAAATATTCTTGCAGGAGTTTTAAGTCACTCTCGGCGACACAGCATTCACAACATTTCTATAACAATTTAACTTCCTGGTACATATTTCGCTGGTACCGTCATCAGAAGTATCGCACATACACAGTGAATATTAACGTACTACTGACTTGAAAGTCAGCCTCTCCACATAGTAACACTACGGAGAAAACGACGATTAAAACAAAATAAATTAGGCTGGACACCAAAGCCTCGGCCGTTAGTTCTTGCTCTCCTCTTCCGTCCAATATTATTATTT
>JAMYXO010003390.1:12500-20317 GCA_033310375.1 Conus canariensis | reverse complement strand
GTGACAATAAACTCAGGTGTAAAAATGGTTTAGCTTGGGAAAAAAAAAAAACCTATGAAAAACCAAAAAATGTTTTGCCCCTCGCCAAATTCTGTTGAAATTGCCCTGGGGGGAGGGCAAAGGAAGGAGATGAAGGGGGGAGGAGGAGAGGAAAAGGAGGGGGGAGGGGGGGAAAAGTAAAAGGGAGGAGGGGAGGAGGGGGGCAGGAGGGGGAGGAGGAAAAGGAAGGGCTAGGGGAAGAAAAAGGGAAAAAAGAGAAAGGAAGGAAAGAGGGGGAAGAGAAGTAAGAAGGAAAAAAAGAAAGAAGAAAAATGTTTGTTGATGATGGATGATGATGAATGGATTTGAGGGTTTGATGTGAATGAATGGAAGAAGAAAAAAGAAGAAGAAGGAAAGAAGAAAAATGAAAAGAAAGAAGAAAAGAATGAAAAGAAAAGAAAAAAAAAGAAAAGGAAGAAAAAAGACGGAAAAAAGGGGAATGGAAAAAGGAAGGAAAAGGGAAAGGGGGAAAGGGAAAAGGAAGGAGGATTGGGGGGGTAAAGGGAGGGGGGGGAAAAGGGGGAAAAACTTTGACTTGGGTTTGGTTTTTTTACTTTTTTCTCCCCCCCCCCCCCCCCCCCCAAAAATTTTACCCCCCCCCCCCCCTATCTTTCCTTCCCCTCTCCCCCTCTCTCTCTCTTTTGTTAAAAACGTTTTTAAATTTTTTTAAAACGCAAAACCTTTCGGGGAAAGAAATCTTTTGGACGCCTTAAATTTAATGGGGGGATGGGGGAAAGGGTCACGAAAAACAAAAGAACCCTTGAAACTCGTCATTTAAGCCCAGCAGCAAAGTCCCCCCTTTTCTTTTGTTTTATTTTTTAAACGATGGGAACAAAAAAAAGCTTTAAAAGGCGGATTTTATTTTCCCTTTGGGAAAAAACCAAAAATGAATCACAAAGGCATCATTTTTTGTTTAAAAAAAAAAATTTTCGGAAAAAATGCATTGCCACATTTACTTTTTTGCCTTTTTTGGGAAAATTTTTGAGAAATTTTTGTTCAATGCCGGTAACCCCTTTTCTTTGGGTTTTTCGGGGGAAAATTTCCCCCAAAACCGAAACCCACGCATTGATCAAATTTAAAGCATTTAAAAGCTTTCCCACAGAACCTTTGTGTCTGGAACTATTTTTTAAAACTATTTCTACAAAACCCAACAATTTTTTTTTAAACATTTAAAGGAAAAAAATTTAAAATTAAGTTTTTTTCATTTATTAAACTTATTTGATTTTTTTTATAAAAAAAACCCAAAACCCCTCCCTCACTTCCCATAAATTAAATTATTTTGTGACCCTTTAAATTTAAACTTTCATGTGAACCCCCACCCCCATTTTGTCTCCTTTCCCAACCTCCAACTCTCTCTCTCTTCTTACTCGCCCCCTCCCCCCCTTTCTGCCCCCCCCCCCCCCCCCCCCTTCCCTCCTTCCCTTTTTTCCCGGTTTCTTCTTTTAATGTATTCTCTTTTTTTTGGCCCATCTCTCTCTCTTTTTCCTCTCTTTTTTAAAAAGTCATTACAAGAACGCTGGGTTCTGGGCCATAGGAAAAGGAGGGGAAAAGAGGTTTTGCACGGGACAATTTTTAAAAAGGGGGGGAAAAGGCCTGAAAAAAAGGGAAATTGAGTCTGTAGCCCTTTAAGGAACCAATGGGGGGCAACTTAAAAAATCCCCCCAAGTTTCAAACCGTTTCAATTTTGGCCCGGCGGCCCCGCCCGGGCACGAACCCCGAAAAAAAACAAAAAAACAAACCCGGAACAAAAAAACCCAAACAAGGAAAAACGAAACCAGAATTTTCGCTGCCGTTTTAGAGGGTTTTTTTGTTATAAAATTTTTTTTTTAGGATTTTAGGGTTTTTTTAAGGAGGTTTTAAAGGGGGGGAAAGAAAAAAACAAAGGGAAATGTTAAATCATAATGAGGGAAACCCAAAAGGGGACAGGATTTAGAAGGGTTGTCGTAATTGATTTTTGGGTTTAAAGACGAATTATAAATGTTTTTTTTTTGATGATGATGGTGATGATGATGTTTGGTGATGCGATGAGGGATGAGGGATGTGATGATGATGATGTTTAATGTTGATGTTGATGATGTTTGTGTGATGATAAAAAAAAAATTCGAAAAAAAGAGGGGGGGGGGTTTTTTAGTTACCCCCCAAGGGGCCAAAGGACAAAAAAACTGGGGCACAGGACAAGACACTTTTTTAAGAAAGTTGGGGAGGGTTTGCTGTTTTGGGTTTTTCGGGGAAATTTGTGTTTTGCTTTAAGCCTATGCAAAACGGTTGGTTTGGTGGGGTGGTAAAAACCCGGCCCCCCCCTTCCCCCCCCCCCCCCCCCCCCCTTTCCGGGGGAAAAAGGGGCTTCCCAGGTTTAGTTTTTTTACAGGGCCCCCTTCGGGCCCCCCGGGGGGCCCCTAGGGAAAGGAATTTTGGGGCGTTAGGCAATTGGGGTTGCGTGGGGGGTTTAGTTGGTAGTGGGGCCGGGCAAGGGGGAAACAATTAAGGGGGAAAGGAAGGTTGGGGAGTAAGGGAAATTGCCGAATGACGAAACCCAAATTTGCGAAAAGCTAGGAGTGGTTTGTGATGATGGGGACGCAAAAGGGGGGTGAAAGGGGGAAAGACAATAAAATTTCCAAAACCCAGTTTGCTGAACCCAAAGATGGGCAGTGGGGAAATGGAAGGGGCTTAAAAACTTTCCACAATTTACAAAAGAGAAAAAGAGGGTAAACTGAAATCCCAACACGATAAAAGAGTATAAAGAAAAACCATTTTTGAGTTTCAAAAACAGAGTTGACGGGAGGGCGGAAATAAAGGGCAAAATTTTAAAAAAAGATTGGGGTTAGGGTTTTAACCCCCAAAGGGGAAAACAGACAAAAATAGCACGGGGGGAAAATTTGATGTTGAGGGTTTTTGTTTATGATGATTGATGAGGGGATGATGGTGATGGTGCTTTGTGATGATGATGATGATGAGATGTTGATTTTATGATGGGGGAAGAGGTGTTTGGTTTGAGGGTGGTGATGATGGTGATGACGGTGATGATGATGAGGGTTTGGGAGGGATAAATGTTTGATGATGATGACGGTGATGATGTTGATGATGATGATAAAGATGTTTGGGGTTTGGATGTTTGATGGATGATGTTTGAGGGATGTTGATGATGATGAGGGTGGGGGTGGTGGTGGTGGTTTTGGAACCCGACTTATGATGTTTGGTCATGAAAACCAGATGACGAAAAGCAAGTTTATTAAAGGGAAAACCCTTTGGAACCATTTCAACAAAAAACAAGAAACGAAGAGGAAAAGAAAATGGCGTTCCCAAAAAGGAAGGAAAAAAAGCGCGACCGAAACGGTGAACGAAAACCAGGCCCAAGCCGCCAGCCCAGCCCAGCCGGGGACAGCCACCCCAAGTACCAAGAGCCGGGCCAGCCAGCCCTGCAGCCCAGAAAGCCGGGGCCAGCCAGGCCAGCCACAGCCAGACAGCACAAGCCAGCCAGCCAAAAAGCCCAGCCACCCAGCCAGCAGCCAAAACAGCCAGCCGCCGGGACGCCCAGCCGGGCCAGGTTCAGACGGGCCCAGTCGGGGTAATCAAAAAAGACTGGGCCCCGCATTCCCCCTTTGACGTCTAAACAAAGCACCCCATGAAACCTTTCCCCACAGTTTTTGCCGCGGTTTAAAAAAGGGCCCGTTGTTTTGGAACCCGTCCAAACCTTTTGGGAAATCTGAAAACCCGCGGGTTTAAATGTTACCGTCTTCCCACAGTTCAAAACAGACACGTCACACAGAGAGGTTTGATGAGGGAGAGAGGGGAGAGGACGAGAGACGGAGAAAGAAAAGGGGAAATGGACGAAGACAGAAGGACAGACGGGAAACAAGAGTGAGAGAAAAGGAAAAGAGAAGAGGTGAAGAGAGACAGAGGAGAGAGAGACGGGGGAAAACGAGAAAGGGGGAAAAAGGGGACAGAGAGAGGGAAAAAAAGGGGGAAAAGGAAGAGAGGAGACAGACGGGGAAGACAGGGCAATCAGCACAATATAAAAATGGGAAGGGGGTTTTTTTGGGGGGAAATTGGGGAAAAAGAGAAAGGGGTTTTTGGGAAGGTGAAGCCAAAAAAAAATAAAAAAAAAAAAAGAAACAAAAAAAGAAAAAAATAAAATTAAAGAAGGAAATGAGCAAACGGATGGAATCACCCCGCAGGGGGAAGTTCAGAGGAGGGGGGGTTTGGAAGAAAAAAAGAAAAGAGTGGCGGGGGGGGGGGTGGGGGGGGGGGGAGGGGGGGGGGGGAGGGGGGTGGATAGGAAGGGGTTGCTGGGGGCGGTGACCTCAGATCCCAAAGGGAAATGTTGGTGAAATTTCCCTTAAAGACCCTGCAAAGGGGGTTAAAACCAAAAACATTCCCCAACCATTTTTTTTCCATTTTGAACCCAATTGTTCCAAAACTTCCCAAAAGGGTCCGGTTTTTTTATTTTTTTAAAAATTTTGTTTCCCCTTTGTTAAAAAATTTTTGCCCCATAAAGTTTTAAAGCAAATTTTTTTTTTTAAAATTGGAACAAAAAGGTTTTTTAAAAAGAAAAAAAAAAAAACCAAAAACCGGTAAAAAACCCCTTTAAATTTTCAAGGGATTTTTAATAAGAAGGAAAAAAGCTTCTTTTTTAAATTTTTGGAAAAAAAATTTTTTTGCATTTTTCATTTCCCACACCGGGGCGGGGAAGGGTTTGCTTTTAAACCCGGTTTGGCTGGAATGGTGCCCCCCCCGGTTTTTCTTATTTTTGGAATTTTTTCGCCGGTTTTTTTAAAATTTAATTTTATTATATTTAAATTTTTTGTTTTTAAAAATATTTTATTTAAAATTTTTTGAAAAATTTTTTTTAAAGAAAAAAAAAAAAATTTAAAAAGATGTTGCCCCCCAAAGGGTTTTAGCATTTTCAGATTTTTTTAAGGACTTTTTTTATATTGTTCTTGTATATTTTATTTTATATTTTTTATTTTTTTTTAAATTATATATTTATTTTTTATTGTGTTTTGTGTTTTGTTTTTGTGTGTGTGTGAAAAGGTTTGTTTTGGGGGTATTTAAAGTTTTGTGTGTGTGCCGCGGCAACCGCTCACGCGTGTGTGTGTGTGGTTTTTTGTATCTATATTTTGCAGCGCGCTTTAATAAAGTGTTTTTAAAGATCTTTGTGTGGGGTTTTGGTTTTGTGTGTGTGTGGGGGTTGTGTGTGTGGGGTGTGTGTGGTGTGTGGACGGGTCTTTGTCTCTCTGTGTGTGGAAAGTCGTGTGAATGCAAGTATGTTTTTGTCCGTATTTTTGGCCCGTGCGTTTGTACGCGCCTGTATGTGTGTGTGTGGGTTGGGGGTTGGGTTTTTTGGTGGGTTTGGATTGTGTGGTGTGTGTGTGTTGGGGGTGTGTGTGGGGGTAAAGAGAGAGAGAGAGGAGAGGAGAGAAAAGGGAGGGGAATGAGTGCACATGTGCTGGATTTTCCCCTGTGAGGGCTTTTTGTTTGTGTGATTTGTTTTGCATTTTTTTTGTGTCCCGGTTGTTTTTAAATGTTTTTTTGAAAACCATGCCCGCCTTTCTTTATCCGTGCAGTTGTAGATGTGTTTTGTTTTGCTTTTATACATTTGACTGTTTTCCCAAAATTGGGGTTTTTTAGGGGGGGGATTTCAGCTAGGGGGAAAAGGAATAGTTAGCCTTTCCCCGTGAAAAATTTTGATTTTTTTTTTTTTTTTTTTTTTTTGGGGGGGGCTCCCAAGCAGGAGCAAAATTCATCCCCCCCCCCCAACAAACACACACGCTAAAAAGGCCAAAACCACACACACACACACAAAAGCACAAAAAATGCCGCACGGGGCCCCGCCACAAACACAACCCCACCCACAACACACACACAAAAACCCCAAAAAAAAATTTGTAACAAACGTGTTTACACGGGGAACCCCCACGCGCGCCGCACCCCAAACATACATACAAATAAAGCCCTGACCCCACAAAACCAAATTCTTTAAACACACCCCCACTTTGCCACACACACCCACATGCATACATGCAGGCATAATGCACGCAAAACACACACCACACCCCAAACACCCTAAAAAAGCCGGCGCGCGCCGGCTGCGAACCCCCATATTAAAATAAAAGGAGAGGGGGGGGAGAGAGAGAGGAAAAGGGGAGGAGGGGGGAGAAGGGGGAGAATGAGAAAATAAACCCCCCCCTGTTCATTGATCTTCACCCTTTCCCCCAACCCCCTACAAACCCAACACACAACACCCGCACACACCACACACAAAACCCCCACGCACACACACACCACACACACCACACACACGAAACGCACCCCACGCACCCCGGCCCCCACGCGCGGGGCGGGGGCCCACACACACCACACACCCCACCAAAACCACACACAAACCCCCAAAACAACACGGCGAAAATTTTAAACCATTTTTATTTTTTCCCACCCTTTTTGGTTTCGTTTTCTTCCCTTTCTGATTGATTCGGGTTTTTTTTTCCCAAAACCACCCTTTAGTTTTGGAAAAATTTTGTTTTTTGCCCTTTTGATATTTCAAAAGAAAAGAAATGATTTGGGGGGGGTGGGGGTGGGGGTGGGGGGGGGGGGGTGTGGCGGTGGGGGGGGACTAAAAAGGGGTGGGGGAGGGGAAAGGGGGGGGGAGATAGGAAAAGGGTAAAAAGACTAAAAAAATACTTTTACATGTCAAAAAGGAAAAAAAAAAAAAAAAAAAAGGGACCCCCAAATGATTTTTTTAGTTTTTTAAAACCTTATTTTCCCTAGTTTTTACAAAAGTTGGAAAAAAATTTCCCTCTTTTTCCCCTCTCCCTCTTTCCTCTGTCTCTCTTTTTGTCTTTTGGGTTTTGTTCTGTCTTCCCCCGTTCCCCCCACCCCCCTCCCCCCCCCCCCCCTCTCTCTCTCTCCTCTAAAATCTCCCCCCCTTTTTTTAAACCCTTTTCTTTCTCTTCTTCCCCGAAATTTGTTTTTGGGGGGGGATATAAAATTTTGGAATCCCTAAGAAACGGGTAAACCCCTCTAAAGTAAAAGAGATTCAAATATAAGATGAATAAAAGTTTTTTAAGGGATTGAAAATACATCAATTTGGGGAAATTCAACAAGAGTTTTTAAGTACTTCCCCCGACCCCCAAGTAAAGGGAAAAAAAATGACCCGAAAATCAGCGCCCAAAAAAACCCCTACCCCTCAAAAATTTGGGAGAAAGGCTTGAAGTCAAAACATTTCACTTTACAAAAAAAGACTCACTAATAGAAAATTAGAGAGGGGATAGATGCACAAACACTGCCCAGCCCGACAAAAAATTGCTAAGCTTTTATGGTGTCCCAGATGAAGATAAAATTTTTTTTTGGAAAGCTTCCCCCCGGGGGCCAGAAACATGTTTCCCTAAGGCTGAAAACTAAAGTAAGAGCTATTTTTAAAAAAATTAAAAAAACCTATTTAGAATGCTATTTTGAAGGGAATAAAAAAAAAAAAAAGCACTTGGTGGTGCGTGCGTGCGTGCGTGCGGGTGTGTTGTGGGGTGTGTGTGTGTGTGTGTGTGTTGTGTGTGTGTTTTGTGTGCCGGTGTGTTTTGTGGGGTTTTATCAAATTCCACAGTGCCAAATATGTCCATGATTGCTCGAAAAAGGGAAATTTGAAAATTTTAGGGGCCCCCAGGGCGTATTTATCTTTTATGAAGATCGGTTTATAGCTTTTGTTTTCCCATGTCCTTTTTTTAAATTGTAATGTTACCACGTTGTTTTTTACAGCCCGTTAGGGGTTCCCCGGGCCCAGGTAAAGT
>JAMYXO010003390.1:0-7500 GCA_033310375.1 Conus canariensis | reverse complement strand
ACCCCCCAACACACACACACACAACACACACCACGCACCACACAAAAAACCCCAACACCCCAAAAACACACGCACCCAAGGGGGTTTGGTCGGTTTGGTTGGTGGGGGGTGGGGGGTTGGTTTTGGGGGGGGAAAGGGGGGTGGGGGGAAAGGTTAAAAAAAATTAAAAACCCTAGAACAAAAGACAGAAAAAAACAGATCCCCTCTAAATTTCTTCTCTCTCTCTCTCTGTTTTTGTTTTGTCTCTCTCCCCCCCCTCTCTTTTCCCTCTCTTTTGGGGTAAATTTTTCTCTTTTCTTTTTCTTTTTTCTCTTCTCCCCCACACGCACCAAAATACACACAGGGGAACACTTAAAAAAAATTTCAAAAGGGCAAACACCCCAAAACACGCACACACACACACACACCCACACACAAAACTAAAACAAACGCGCGGCGGCGGGGCGCGCCCCCCACGCACTATTATTACCACACACCATTAAAAGGGGAGTGAGGGGAGAGGGGAGGAAGAGAGAGAGAGAGGGAAGAGAGGGAGAGAGAGGCGAGGGTGAGAGACAGGGGAAAAACCCCAAAAAAGCCCAGAGACAAAATGAAAACCCAAGCTAAAGGAGAGAGAAAAACAGCCCAGACAGGGGACAGAGACTGAAGGGGGAACAAAACAGCCAGAGAAGACAGAGAGCAAAAGCCGGGGGCCAGGCCCAAGATTTTAAAGCCAAAAGGAAAAAAAGGGGGAAAACCCAATAAATCTTTTTAAAGGGCCCCACAGTAAACCCAATTGCAGAGTTTTCTCCTGGGCCCGGCCCTGCAGCCATGGCCCGGCCAATTGCCCCCCCTGCGCAAAAAAAAAGGGGCTCGGGAGGGGAACAAAACCGTGCCTTTTTTGGGGCCTTCAGTTTTTGCCTTCTTTCTTTGTCTTTTCTGTCTGCCCTTGTCGGACCCCACCCACCCCCAAAACCCCAAACTCCCCTCCCCCCTTTTTCCCACCCCTTTCTTTCCCTGTCTGTCTTGTTTTTCCCTGTCTTTTCTTTTCTGTCTGTCTTTTTCTGTTTTTGTCTTCTCCTCTTCTTTTCCCCTCTCTCTCTTTTTCCCTCTTTTTCCCCCTTTCCCCTTCCCCCTCCCCCCCCCTCTCCCTCCCTTGGCTCTGTTCTGTCTGTTTTCTCTCCCCCCTTGTCTCTTTTAATTCTCTGTTTTTTTGTCTCTTGTGTCGGGTCTGTACCCCCCCCCCCCCCTCCTCTTTTCCTTTTTCTCTCCCGCTTTGTCTTGTTTTTTCAAATTTTTTCTCTTTTCTCCTCTTGTTTTTTGTCTTAGTCTGGTTTCTGTCTGTCTGTCGTCTGTTTTGTCTGTCTGTTCTCTTCTCCCCTCTCTCTCTCTCTCCTTCTCTCTCTCTCCCCCCGTTTTCGTTTTAACCAAAAAACGGTTGAGGGTCAAACAAACCTAATTTGGGCCCCTGTGAAAATTAAAAAGCGAAAAATTAATGGGGGTTGCATTTTGTTCTTTGTTGAAAAAAGCACTTGGACAAAAAATTTAAAAAGGGTTAATTAAGCCAAAAACATTTTTGAAAACCTTCAGGGTTTTAAAACTGAGTTTTTTTAATTTTAACCCGCCCGGTTTTTCTGGAAAAAGGACAAAATCTTGCATTATTTTTAAAACCAAAGGATTTTTAAAAATGAGGATCCCTCGGGATAATGAAAAATTGTTCTATACCCTTTTTTTTTGTTTTCCCTTTTTTGGGTTTTTTGGGCAAACATAATTTCATTCATTTGGGTTATTCACACCCCCCTTCCCATGATGGGTGGGGCCCTTAAAAATAAAATTAAAAAAATCTTGGGGTTTTTGATTTTCTTTTTTCCTCTCTCTCCCTTTTCCCCCTCTCTCTCTCTCTCCCCCACCCCCTTTTTCTTTTTTTCTCTCTCTCTCCTCTCTTCTCTCTTTTTCCCTTTTCCCCCCCCCCTTTTTTTTTTTTTCAAGTTAAAGACATGTGTTTTGATTGAGTTTTCGGGCTTTTCCCGGAAAAGTTTTTGAAAATTATTTTTTTTTTTTTTTTTTCCCTGAGGGTTGTTTTTGAGTTTGTCTTTTGGGTTTTGGGGTTTGTTTTCCTTTCTTTTTTTTTTTTTTCTAACAACCATAAACCCAAAAATAAAATTTTTGGACCCTTTATAGACAATTTAATCATTTGGTTTGTGTGTGTGTGTGTGTGTGTTTTGTGTGTGTGTTGTGTGTGTGTTGGTGTGGGGGTTGTGGTTGTTGTGCGGGTGTGTGTGCTTTGTGGTGGGTGTGTGTGTGTTTTGTGTTTTGGTGTGTGTGTGTGTGTCTGTGTCTGGGGGTTGGTGTTGGGGGGTTGTGGGGTTTTGGGGTTTGTA
Source organism: Conus canariensis (assembly GCA_033310375.1). NCBI lineage: Eukaryota > Metazoa > Mollusca > Gastropoda > Neogastropoda > Conidae > Conus > Conus canariensis. Next base: position 5,140 of record JAMYXO010003390.1, on the reverse strand, counting down.
GGGTGTTTTGTGCGTGCGTGTGTGCGTGGGTGTGTGTGGGTGGAGGTGTGTTTGTGTGTGCCCCTTTGCGGGGGCGTGGGGGGTTGCGTGCCCTTGTGGGGTGCGGTGCTGTGCTTTTGTTTTGTGTGACCATTTTTTTTCCTTCGCATTTAAAATTTGGTTTAGTCCCCAAATTAATTATGCTTTTTGGAAAAGAATGTCAAAAGTTGCAGTGTCCACCACCACCCGGGCCAGGGTTTACAGGGGGTACGCCCCTTTCCTTTGGTTTTAAAGTGTCCTCTTTGGCTTCTGTTTGTCGTCCAAACAGAACGATGAAGGGGCCTTTCAGAAAAAAAGGACCCTCAGCAGTCTTCTCGGTTCTTGCCCTTTTCGGGGCCCACAGAAAAAACGAGACAAAAAGGGGTGGGGGGGGGGTTTGGGGGTGGGAGGAGGAGAGAGAAAAAGGAAAAGAGAGAAAAGAGGGGAGGAAGAGGAGAAAGGAAAAAGGAAAAAAAGAAAGAGGGAGGGACAGAAGAGAGGAGAGGAGAGAAGGAAAGGGGAGGGGGGACAGATAGCCCGGAGGAAAGACAGAAAAAAAAGAGGGAAGAAGAGAGGGAGACAGAAAAGAGGTACAAAAGAGAGAAGAAAAGGGGAGAGAGAGAGGAGAGGAGGAGGAGGGGAGGAGAGAGAGAGTGAGGGGTAAGGAGAGGGGGAAAGAAAAGAGATAGTAGGTTAAAAGAGAGAGAGGACGGGACGACAGAAGATAGAAGGCAGGCGGGGCCAAAGGAAAAAGACAAAAGGAGGGGACACAGAGAGGGGAAGAGAAAAAGAGAAAAGAAGAGGAGAGGAGATTGATGAGGAGAGAAAAGAGGCGAAAAGAGACAGGGGGTTTGAGGGGCAGAGGAGGACAGACAGAGACAGAGGGGGGGCGAAAAAGGGGAAAAGAAAGAGACCCCAAACACATCCTTACAGAGAGAGAGAAGAAGAGTGGAGAAGGGAGAGAGAGAGAGAGAGAAACAGAGACAGAGACGGGAAAAGGGGAAGAAGAGAGAGGGGAAGAGAAAGAAAAGGAGAGAAGGAAAAAGGCCCAGACAGACAAACAAACAGGAAGGAAAGGACAAGAGGGCAGAAAAAAAGGAAGCGAGCGGGTAAAAAGCGAGCGAGCGGGGGAGGCTGGGGAAAAGGGGGGTTTGAGGGGAGAGAGAGGAAGAAAAGGGGAACGAGGAAAGACAGCAGACAACAAAAGGGAAATGGGACAGAAAAATATGCCAGAAAAGGAAACGACGGGACAGACAGATTTGCCCGTAAGAAAAACCGGGGACAAAAAAGACGGGGAATGTGTGTGTGTGTGTGTGTGTGTGTGTGTGTGTTGTTTTGTGGTGTTTGTGTTGTGTGTGGGGAGGAAAAGAGGGGGGGAAGAGAAAAGAGGGAGGAGAAGACAGACAGAACAGACGGGACGACAGTAAGACAAAAAAATATGCCCAAGGAGAGGAGAGGGAAAGGGGAGGGAGGAGAGGGAGAGGACGGAGGAGGAAGACGAGGGGGGAAGGAAAAGGGAGAGAGAGAGAGAGAAAGGAAGAAGAAAAGAGAGAGAAAAGGGGGGGGAGAAGAGAAAAGAGAGGGAAGGTAAAAACCCCAAAGGACGGAGCCCCTAAAAAAGGCCCTTTGGGGAAATATTTTAGCAGGTCATTCTTTCTGAGTTCATTTTGGGTTCCAAAAACAATTTGCCCCCCGGGCCCTGCCGCCCCCGGGGAGAGGTAAGGGGAGGGGATTTCTGTGTAAATAAAATGATTTTGTGTCGCTACCCCACCCTCCCAGCCCGGTAGTGGGTTTATTTTTTCCCTCTCTCTGTCTCTCTGCCCTGTTTGGCTAGGGCCTCTCTCCTCTCTTCTCTCTCTCTCTCTCTCTCTCTTTCTCCTTCTCTTTTCTCTCTCTCTCTCTCCCACCCCCCCCTGTTTGTGATTTTTTTTAAATTTTCCCCCCCTTGGGTTGCTTAAAAAATCAAATTGCCCTTGCTTTCCCCTTTGGGAAATTTTGTTAAATTGTCAGGTTGTTCAAAAACATGTTTCTTTCCCCGAAACACTCTCCCTCTTTGTCCCTCTCTCCCTTTTCCCCCTTTCTCTTTCATCCCCCCCCTGCTTTCCTTTCGCTCCGGGCGTCCTTTTTTCTCTCCTCCTTTTTCTCTCTCTCTCTCTCCCCATTTTTAATTTTTTCCCCGTTCGTAGGGTTGGTTTTTGGGTCACTTTTGATGATTCTTTTGGGTTTGCCTTATCTTTTTTTGCTTTTTTGGGCCCCCTACTCGGGCGGGACTGGATGAAAAAAAAAAGCACATCAGTGAGACCCAAAAATTTCATCAAAAATTTAAAGAATTTTGTCTTGTTTTTTGGGGCCCTTGTCTTCTCTCTCTCTCCTCCTCTCTCTTTTCCTTCCTTCTTCTTTTTGTTTTTCTTTTCTCCCTCTCCCTTTCTCTCTCTCTTTTCTCTCTCTTCTCTCTCTCTTCCGGGTTCTCTCTCTCTTTTTTTGTCTCTGTCCCCCTCTCTCTCTCATGCACAAGTGCCCTCTTCTTTTCCCCTTATCTCCCCGGGGAACACTTTTTTAATTCAGATTAGTTTATATTTGCATGTGAACATTTTAGTTACGGGGCAAAAAGGGGCTGTTTTGCGTTATAAATTCGTTAATGCTAAGCCCGGCAACTGTTCTCTTAAAATATATGAAAAAGGGGGATTCAATTTTTTGGTTTTAAACAGTTTTACAATACACGGCTGAAATTAGGCGCCTGAAAAATGGTAATTTAATTTAAAAGCTGCACTTTTTTTTTCCGGGGAAAATCTTTCTAAACAGTGGACCCGTCGGACCCATGTGGGGAAAAACCCGGGGGGGAAAACCCCTTTTAAAGTGTGTATTTTGTGTTGGTTTGGTGTGTTGTTGTGTGTGTGTTGTGTGTGTGTGTGTGTGTGTGTGTGTGTGTGTGTTTTGGGTGTGGGTGTGGGGGGTGGGGTGTGGGTGTGTGGGTGTGGGAGGGGGGGGGGGGGGAAAATTTGGATTTCGCGGGGCTCGCGGCAGCGGGATGCGTGCATGTGGGAAATTTTAAATTTTAAAAGAACGTTTGATTCCCGAAAAACTTAGTGTTTCCAGGTACGCGGCGACAATGTTCCTGCATTACCACACACCAACAAACACACAAAACACACCACCCACACCACGCACGCAAGTACCACGCACGCACGCACGGGACACCTACATTTCAACAAATCTCTCTCTCACCCCACACCCCATAAACACAAAAACACTGCACACCGCACGCCCCCCCCCACACACCCCAAAACCCCCCACACGCGCGGGGGGGGGGCGCGGCCGCCCACACACAAAAACCCCACCAAAAACAAACAACACACACACACACACACACCACAAACACACACAAAATATTTTTCCAAAACAAATGTTCTCCCAAAAACAATCCAAAGTGTATGATTTGTCGAAACCTGGGGGCTTTTAAAAATCTGACATCTATCTATCTATGTGTTGGTCACCGGATTCAGAGCTCCCCTAGGGCCCACATTTGGGGACTTTAGTGATGATACTCACACCTCTTTTCCACCCCCCGACCCTGGTGGCATGGGACAACACACACAACACACCCCAAAACACACACCACACACACCACACACACACACAACAACACCAAAACAAAACACATTTTTAAACACACACCCACACACAACACAACAAACACAAAACAACATAAAAAAGACACACACACCACACACACAACACCCAAAACACAAAACAAAACACACACAAAACACACACATATTTTTCCCCGAATAATCCGAATTGTTATTTTGATTTGTACGGGGGCCCGAGGCGGGAAAAAAATTGACAATTTTATCTTTTCGGTATTTGGGCAACCGGGGTTCCCCAGCTCCCCAAAGGGGGTACAAGGGCACTACAGTGATGAATACTAGGTTAGTCTTTCCCAAACTCTGCGGTGGGGGGCACACACACACACACACACCCCAACCACACACCACACACACACCACCACCACGCCGCAACCCCAAAAACCCCACACCCCACACAACAAAACAACCCCAAAACAAAAACCCCACACAAAACCCCATTTCTATTCAAAATTTTTGTCTATTTGGCATCGCAAAAAAATAGAAGTGCAAAATTTTTAGTGAGTTGGGGCCCTTTAAACGTACCTAACGCACCCTGAAGCACGCATTTCCCCCCCAACCCCTTTTCAGCACACACACACACAACACACCCCACACCACCACACACACCCCAAAAACACACACACCAAAACCCCAAACATTCATATATTCAGTTTATGGCTGGCAAATTAAAAACGTTAAAAGGCATGACCCCTTTGTTTAGTAGGCCTATAAAATTTAACTACTGGCTATTTAACACCGCACCCCCTCCCCCCCTTTACCTAGCACACACCCGACACCCAAAACACAAAACACACACCCCACCCCCCACACACACACACACACACAACCCACCCCACACCCCACACAAACAAAACAAAAACACACACACGTATATTCCGTTTATGGGCCCTTTTTCCCTCGTTTATATGTATAAATTTTGCCCCATGTTTAGTTTTTGTAGGTCCGTGGTACAAAAACACACCGGAAAATCGCACACGTTCTCCCCCACCCCTTAAAAAAACCCAAAACACTCACACACACCACCCCCACACACAACACCCCACACCCCCACACACACCCCACACACCCCCACACACACACACACATTCCCGCGCGGCGCGCGGCGCTTTTGAAAATTTAAATTTTGTTTGGTCTCAAGGTTTGTTGAAAATTTAAGAGCTGTACATGACCCACCAAAACCCGGGGGCTAGTGTTTGGGGCCCAAAAAGAGATAAACAGCCACTCTTTGAGGGACCCCTGACGGTGAAGGCATCATTTAAAAAAATAGGTGAACGGGCCCGTCCAACTCCCATCTACCCCGTTCTTTTGGGAAGAGCGGCCTTGAAAAGTTTGGGATTTTGGTCAGCTGTTAATAAATACTTCCGTTTCTTGTCTTCTTTACCTGGTAACAGGTCTTTATTACGGACTCCCAAAAAAGCCCTTCCCGGTTTTACTCTCTCTCTCTCTGGGTTTTGTCTGTCTGTCTGTCTGTCTGT
>JAMYXO010000338.1:40000-50000 GCA_033310375.1 Conus canariensis | reverse complement strand
AAAACCCAAAAAAATTTTAAAAAAAAAATTTTTTAAAAAAACTGTTTTGGGGGGGGGGGGTTTAAAGGGGAAAAGGCAAAAAGGGGGGAAAAAAAGGGGGGAAAAAGGGGGCCCCAAAAAACCCTTTTAAAAAAATTTTTTTTAAAAAAAAAAAAAAAAAAAACCCCCGGGGAAAAACCCCGCCCCCCCCAAAAAAAAAAAAACCCCCCTTTTTTTTTTGGGGGGGGGGGGCCCGGGAAAGGGTTTTGGGGGGGGGGAAAAAAATTTTTCCCCCCCCCCAAAAAAGGGGTTTTAAAACCCCCCCCCCCAAAAAGAAAAACCCCAAGGTTTTCCCAAAAAAACGCAATCCGATTTCAATCATCTGAAGCATGGCAGTTCAGACAATAAATCAAGTTGTACTCCAGTTAAAATTTAAGAATAGCGTCCCGAGCTCATCCCAGGCGCAGAAATATAATGCGCAGGATCTACGAACTGTAATGTTTCTGCAGGTCTTACCTAAATTTTCCAAAAATATCCGCCAACAAACATACGATCTGCCATCAAATATGAGAATCATGATAGTCTCCCATTGTTACACTCTGACTTCTGCCACGCATCTTGAGCATACGAATAATCAGAATCACTGATGTCCTTGTCCTCCTGAGACTAAAAAAGACGCGCCTTTAGGCGAAGTGTATCTTCGTCAAATAGCTTCTTTTGCCAACTGTTCATGTACTCATAAGGGTAAACGGCCCTTTCTAAAAGAGTTGGGTCAAAATATTCTTCTGTTATTGGGCAGGACCCTTTAAGACATAGCCAGTGACTCTAATGAACCCATCATGAGTTGCATAGATCGTTGAAAAGACATGTTTATTAAATTGAAACACTGTACTTTTCTGACTGACTGTGCAATGCATACACCCTGAAGTCGCTGGTTACTGCTTGCATTATAAGGGAGAGTCGTAACCTCGCAAGTTGTGAAAGATATAGTGAAGTCCTCCAAGTCCTAGAACAAACTTTAGTTGAAGATAGCATTTGTTATGTGCGGCCTCTAAACTTCCTCTAATGTGATCATGGTCACTTACTGTGGATTCTCTGCGTGGCAACCAAGGCCGCCCCACAAATCCAACAGTGAGTGGCTGAGTCATACTGTTGTTGGTCTTCAGGCGTCATTATGATTTCAGATAAGTTTAGATTATTAGAACAGGCATTACGCACTTGCTGCATGCGTTTTAAGAAGTATTTTGCAGCATTTGGTCCTCTGTATAATTCTGGCTTTGAATGGGCGCCATCCGACCTAACAATGATGAAGGCAAATGAGCAAATCTGATGATTACTCATTAAGACTGTTTTAGGAAGTTTCTGTGGGGTTGGTCCTTCATAAGGAACAATGAGTGATTCGAAGTCTGCGTAAACAACATATGGACTAGTTTGCAACCGTTTCCAGTTCTTAAAACTAACTTTACTGCCTTCTCCGGGCGTAATTAGTTCTGTATCACAGTCAACTGGGCTAATACAATGTTTTACATGTTCGCTCGCAGCTTGAACGGACGGAATTCTTGTTAAACATTTTCTACAGAATTCTTGTTTGCTATGTTGTTTTGTAGTATGCACTAGTAATCTACTCATTGTGCGTATTAGAGTGTAGTGCAACCCATTAAGGCTTTGCATTAGGAGTAAGTCTACATGACTCCTGGTTGGTTCGCCTATTGTTGGACTGTTCTTTGACACTCTAATTGGCAGAAGGTTGGTTTCTTCAGACCATGTGTAGACATTAACAGTTATTGGTGGATTTTGTTTTTCAAACTGATCAATTTTGTCTACAGCCATAGGAAATTCAAGACCGTTAAAGTTAAGATCATTGGCCCACTGTAAATAGTTAGATACTCTCTCTGCATTTTTGGCAACGTGATGCAGCCTAGCAAGAACGCACCACATAAAACATTTGTCGTCTGAATTTTTTATGTTCAGAACTGCTTTCTTTGCAACTAATGTTGGAGGCAGTGGAATGTAAGCCTTGCCTACAATTGGCTCATACTTAGCTTGTCTTAATCTGATGTCTAGGACTTCACCCTCTGACCAACCAGAGCCTCTCATTTTAGCTGCTTCAGAGGCTTCATTAAACTGTGTAAGAAGTTGATCTGCCCAACCGGGTGTTAAGTCATTATGAGAAAGAATAGTCTGCTGTTTAGTTGAGACCCAGACTTCTAGATTTTCTTCGTTTATTGTTATATAGTTGATTAAAACAACTAACCTTACTTTAACTGGAGGGTTTATTGTTAGTTTACTTGGAACTTGAGAAATAGCATGTACAACGCTTGCCTGTACGTTTGTTGGATCAATAACTTCTAAAACGACCTCATTTAAAGCTTTTGACAAACGCTCTTCCTCGAGCATTGCTTCAAACAATTCATCTGAACCTTCATATATCTTATCCATGTTGAGCTTCTTTTCTAACTCAAAATATTTATTTAAATCAAAAAATAAAAGTTAATCAGAATCAATATCAACGGTCTTTTTGTGCTTGGACTCATAAACTAAAGTATAAACGCCCTTTGGTGTTGTTAATGTGAGCTGTTTAGAACAGAGTTTAATGTTTCGTTTACTTTTTTTAAACATTCCTTTTTTATCTGGTTGGTGTCTTGAGAAAAAGTTGCCCTTGCCTTTCTTTGAAGATCAAACTTTTGTCTTTTGTAGTCCTCAAAATCAGCCTGTAGGCGACTAAATTCTTCATCCGTGATGTTTGAGTCAGCAAGTGCTTTATTTATTGTCAGTTTGAAGGAACTAAGTTTAGCTGTTATTAGTTGAACCATAGCTGTGTGCTTTTGGAGTTTAGCTTTTATTTTTTTGCTGACAGCACTTACAGCCAATGAACACAGGCCAAGAGTTAAAGACACACCACCTAGAGGTATAGCTACCGGTGCACCTACGCCTGTTGCTAAGAGACCTACACTTGTTCCTGCTGACAGAGCACTAGTGATCGATGCTCCAGTATTAACATATGTAACAGCATTAAAGACAGCAGAATACCTTCGTTTGGTTTTGCTGTATTTTGAAAGGTCCTGCTCTAGTTTTTGTTGCATTTGTGTTATGTTTGTTAATCTGAAAGTTTTTATGTCTACAGCAGCAGCTATCTCTTCTTTGGGCACTTTTGGATAAGTCGTAACAGACATGCTTTTTTAAAATAAAAATAATTTAGTATTGGATATCTTTCAATCTGTTATCTTGAATATTCAGCTGCGCATCATATATTAAAAACAAATGTACATTAAGTGGTTTATCACTCTCTTTTTCTTTATCAATTTGAATGTTTATTACGTCTTTAACTGTTCTCCCACTCCCATGCAACTGATTATCTTCTGTTGACCTTAGGTCAATCCATAAACCGTATTTCGTTGTTAAATATTCATCAAGTCTAACACTGTGAAGGTGTAGATCTTTAGACACAAGGTCTACTGTTGGATTTCTACACCTCCCGCCTCCAAACAATTTTCTTATTTCATCAAAATGATGATAAGGTTTAAGCCCGCTACCGTAGACTTGGTTAGGACTACCCTCAATTGAACATTGTACTTTAGTTATTTTAGGATTAATAAATTTTTCACTTTGTCTTTTGAATGGTTCTTCATCTTCACACAGCAATAAAATACCTTTAAGGGATCTTGCTGCAGCGCTAAAACTAAAGTTCCATATTGTGTCTGCCCTACTTTTAGGATATTTTGAATGATGAATCACTCTTTCGTAATATATTGCTAATTTTGACTGATATTGTTGCTCAATCAGCCTTGCTAAGTTAGGGTTGCTAACAATGTCAAACTCTAACGAGATGTCGAAAATGCTGTACTTGGAATCAGTGTCTGTCGATCTAATGACACGTTTGTATTCATTAAAAGTTAGTTCATATGACAATCTGTCTTTTAATGCTCCTTGAAAGTATGGCGCATGCGCTTTTAACAACTCAAAATCCAAGGGTATAGAAAAGCGATTTCCAAACGCATAACTTACAGCTTCATACTTGTTACCGTCTTTAGCATCTTCGGCGTCTATTCTGTGTTTTAGTGCTTCGTTATTTTCGATTCCTTGAAACGCAAGATCGGCCCTTTCATTCTCGGTTAGCCATAGATCACAATAGATTAAAAATATGTCTGCATTGTGTAAAGAAAATATTTCTTGCCCCTCAAGTTTTATAGAAATTTTCTTAACGATTGCCCGTCCCAGATTCTGTACAACTGTCCTGTTTACGTCTGTTGCTGATTCGAGTTCTATTTTGAAAGTAAGTCGGGCAGATCCCGGCACAATCACTTCATCTGCTCCTAGGTCTGGAAATTTAACAGTAAGAATTTGATCTGAATCAATAGTAGATGGATTATTTGGAACAATAATATTCTGTTTATTTCCCTTCACGCCAAAGGGCTCTTTCAGTCTTCTATGCGGGTCAAGAATCGAGCCATATGCTTGTGACATTTTTTTTATAAAACAAAATAAAAAGTTAATTATTTAAAAACATGGCAGAAGAAGATTATGATGTTTTTGATCCTGGAGACGACATGAGTGAAATGACGCCTTTGACACATCCATTACAATCATTGCGGCGTGAATTAACAGAAAGTAAGGTCAAATCATTTTATCAAAGTTTAGGCCAAGAACCTCCCGAATTTATAGACCCTAATGATTTTGAAACAAAAGATGACCATTTGTTTGTGAAAAACGAGCAAGGACAACTTGTTCAGCTTACAACTAAACCAGACCCATCAAAGTTTTTAGCAAAGACTACAATTAGACAAAGGCTCAGTGTGAGCGATCAAAATCGCCTTGGCATTGCTAAACCGCGAAGATTAGACAGTGAGGCAGTTGCTAAACTTCAAAACACACTACAAGAACTCCCAACAGATAACCAAATACAAAACATACCCCTTAAAGATTTAAGCCCAACAGCAGACGAAATAATAGAAACCAGTTTTTCAGAAGAAACAGTATTAAAAACTATGCACGATCCGCCGCTACCTATGAGAGAAATAACAGCCCTTGATCATGCTTTGAAAAGCATCAGAGGCGAATTAACAAACAATTTAGCAAAACTGGGTGAACTAGATGAGCATATAAAAAGAGAAAAAGAAAAACTAGTTGAGGCTGATGACCACAACTTAGGACCTGGTGTTAAAGAAAGAATAACACAAAGACTAAAAGATCTTGAACAAGAGAGATCAGCAAGACTAGAAGTGTTGTCTACTAACCGAGAACAATTACGAACTCAAGTGAGCAGAATAAGAGAAACTATCCAAAGAATTTTATATGAAGACACGACGCTAGCAGAACGAATAAGAACACTGTTTAGAGAGCAAGGTGTCACATTAGCAAGTGTTATAACAGCCTTAGGATTTGCAATAAGTACACTGGTGTTGGCTATTACAGGCGGTGGGGGAGCAGTGCCACCAACTCCGTCGTCAGATAAATCATGGGTAAAAAAACAACTTGATCATCTTGCAAGTTTATTAAAAAAATTAGCCAGTAAAGCAATAGACTCTTTACCTGGTATAATAGGAGGGATCGTTAGCTGGCTTTTGTCTGCCGCAAGTAAAGTAGTTGGCTTTATGGCTGAGCACTTATGGGCATTAGTTGTCTTAATAGTTGGGTTACTTTATAGTAAGATAAAGACCAAGTAATCCTAGGGCAGTTAATCCAATAACAAGTGCCGTCTTTTCATATTCATGGTCATCACGCGCGTCTTCAATGGCCTTTGGGCTTTGGGCCTTGGGGATTAGATGGGGTTTTGAGGGGGCCACGGGGATTGGGACTTCTTTTTTTATTGCTATTGCTGGCTTAGAATTTATGTCGTTTTTTCCGACCTTCTCTTCATTGCCAGCCACAAGGATTTCATTATTATAGTTTATTATTGTTCCTATCTGAAGTCTGAGGTCAGAAGGCAGCATGTATAAACCAGTGCCAACAGCAAAGTCTACTTTCGATCTTGCGTATTGCAAAACATTTTGGTACCTTTTAATACTTGAAGGTAAATCAACTGCAGAATTAATGGAGTCCTCTAAATTTGCTAAATACTGTTTTTGGGCGTCAAAGCCAGTAGAAGGATCAATTATGTTTGATCTCGTTTGTGCTTGCGAACCTAGCAAACACCAAACATAAGTACGAATAGAGTCGTTTATTCGTTCTATTCCTGCTCTAGTTAGACCATTAGAAGTATCCAAAATAAATGTTGTCCATGCTGTTTTATGCTCTTGCTCTATGGACCCGAGGTGAACAGTTGTGCCTGAAGAGAAAGATGTGTAAGGAGGATTCCAATCATAGTTATACTTTCTGTGCACGCCCCAAAAATAAAGGGTGCCTAAACCATGATTAAGATCCAACTTTTGTCTAAAGTCTTTCTTTGGGTCAATATCAAATTCGTTACAGATCCTTTCAAAAGCCTTGTAATCTATTCTGTTGCTGAATGGATTAAACGTTTTGTCATTTGGTAATGGTGCTTGCAGTTCAGATAAAATACGTCTGAAGGTGTAATAAAAATGAAATCTATACACTGACCTCACCAAAGGATCAGGATGATTTAAATGATCAGCATACGACACTCCACACCCAGTTGAAGCACAAAACACAGCAAAGTTTAACTGGTTCTGATAAAACTGCATCGGATGACTAAACCACACTTTCGGGATGTAGTCGTTTTTAATAGGGGGGTTAAGATATCTGTTCAATGGAGTACTAACCTTTACTTGAAAGGCGTCAGTCTGAGTCACAGAAATGTCGAGAGTATCAGTTGTTATATCTTTAGGACTGTAGTGCGGCCCAACAGAATATTTTGCATTAGTATATTTGAATGCACTCATTTTAAAATTTGTTTTAAAAATGTTTGTAACAATAACAACTCAAGGCAGTCCTTCGTTTTTAGAGTATGCTATTGATAATAAATGCGGAACCCGAAGGGTTGCACTCCATGAAATTTTTTACAAAGTCGTATGGTTTAATATAAGTCAATCCAAGAAGAATAATGTAATTCAAAAACTTGACCTTGGTGGAGACATAATTAGCCAGTTAACCATACCTGATGGTTATTACGGGTTTTGCTCGCTAAAAGAAGCAATGAGTAACTTCGACATTACTCTCAAACTTAACAATGCAAATTTGAAAATAATGTTGACATTCAAACCTGAAAAAGAAGTAGGAGGTTACCTTTTTGATGTAGAGCTAGCTAAAATGTTAGGCTTTGCAACTGGCAATCATGGCTTTCATGCCTTTCATAGATTTATAGTTACACCAGACAAAACTACTTATGAGGGAGAATATCCGCTCGATCTTGCATTACATTCATTACTCTATGTTCATTTGGACGAGCTGAGCACTGATGAAAACTTATATGATGGAAGGCCCTCAACTGTTTTAAGAGCTCTTCCATCAGGGAAAGCTGCATATTGCGATTATGAAATTATACAATTCCCTAATTTACAGTTTAAAAAATTAGCTTGTGGGAGGGTCAGATCATTTAATATAAAGATCACAGATAAAACAGGGAAAGTCGTGAAATGTGATAACCTGCACATTGTTTTAGAAATAAAATAATACGTTGTTTTAAAAAATGTCGCGTGGACCAGACGATTCGGGGGTCACATTAGCGCCTGAGAGGTGTGTAACTTTAGAATTAAAAGACCTTGCAGACGTTGAGGACTTTGAACAGAACGGTGAGATAGGCACTTTGTATGGTTTTGAGTACACTAAAGATGGTTATTATAAACGCAAAGAGGTTGACGACAACAAAAGGTTTCCTAAACTAGAACAACTACGCAATCTAGAAGCAAATAATACAGGTCAGTATGAATATAAAATAGTTCGAAAAACTGACAACAAATGGCACTTAGAACCATATTTAGAATGGGACATAAAATTTGAATTCTTAAGCCCATTTACATTTTTCGACCGTCAAAAAAGTTTCAGAAAAGCATTGAACTCTGGCCCTTTACATGTAAGTCTTATGCCAGAGGACAACAGTCGGAAAGAGATCGAAATAAAGCCGTTTGGGGACAAACAGTACATCCTCCACAGAAGAGAATCGGTTTTAAAGAAAGCTTCTACAAAATTACAGTTCATTCCACGCACAAAATTAGGAGACACGTTCACAATGATATTTAAAATTTCTGTCTTAAAAGATGAGGCGAGAAATGGAGCTCTGGGCGTCAGTGACAATCTTATGAAAGGAATTCTTATTAGCTGGCAAAACTTAGACGTTGACAAACTTAAAGTTACTGTCGTTGTTCTTTACAATGGCGAGGATATTAAGGTCATAACAACAAGCAACAAAATTGATATTAGTCTAAATAGAAACGATCTTACAGAACTGAACTGGATTAATCTTACACATTTGGGCCTTATAGGGTTTTATTATACTGAACAAGTTTTGACAGAGAGTATGATAAAAACAATAACTGGATTAGATTAAATTCTGTTATAAAACTATGGAGCAAACGACTTTGGTGTCAATGCCGATGTTAAACTTTATGACAAAAACCCCTCATTGTTCATTGATTTGTGGACAGACTGGTTGTGGAAAAACAATATTTGTCCTCGACCTATTACAAACAGTTTATCGTTATAATTTTGATCATATAGTAATTTTCTGCCCAACACTTAAATGGAACAAAGCATATCGCGACAGAAGGTTTATATGGACGGATGATGACATATATTTAGTTGATCCTAGCAATAAACTGAGTGAGTGTTTAGAACATTTCTTTAGACAGTTTGAAGGAACTCAGACACTATTTATTATAGATGACTGTTCGGCAGAAAGAGACATAGTTAAAAAGAGAAACACTTTATCAAAACTGGCTTTCAGTGGAAGACATGCTGGGATAAGTGTGTGGATTCTATGTCAAAAATATAACTCAGTTTTAAAAGACTTTAGAGAGCAATTAAAGACAGTGGTTTTATTCCACATGAAAGATAGAGACGCATTTGATGAATGTATGAAAGAAAATGATGTTATTGAAAACGATCAAGAAAAACGAAGGATTAAGCAAAAACTTAAGTCTCAAAAGTTTTCTAAATTAGTGTTAAAAACAGATAATCCTACACATTATGTATGTTTGTAAAGTGTTTACTATTAGAGAACTATAAAATAGGCATTCTGGGTAAGCCGGCGGAGCAACAGCGAAACCGGCTTTAGCCGGTTGGAGCTGGCGGAGGTGGGTGAGCCAGAATGCCTATTTTATAGTTCTCTGACACCACCACCACTACTACCATTATTACCACTACTACTGCTCCAACTATTGCCACTACTACTACCACCACAACCACCACCAGTACTACTACTACTCCTAAAACTACTACTATTACTGTTGTTGTTGTTGTTACTTGTAGACATGTCAGAAGTAGTCATCGTTGCTGTAAATATCTTTGTTTTTGGTTTGTTACAAATTTCGTAAAACGCAATTTTCATCGCTGTTTGTTCCTGTGTAGTTATCACTCTCTGTTTGGTTTGCACAATAGCAAGGACAGATTGTAAGACTAGCCACTGCCTGAAATCTGTATCCTTAAATAATAGAGATTTTGAGTCTTGACTCTTTCTCTCTCTGCCCCCCCCCCCATCTCTCTCTCTCTCTCTCTCTCTCTCTCTCTCTCTCTCTCTGAAATCGTTATACATAGATAATACAGTGTTTGAGTCTCGAGTCCTCTCTCTCTCTCTCTCTCTCTCTCTCTCTCTCTCTCTCTCTCGTTCTGAGTTCTCTCTCTGTCTGTCTCTTTCTCCCTCCTCCCTACCCCCTCCCCCACGCCCCCCAAGCTCTCTATCCCCAAGTTAATCAGCAGCAGCCCCAACTCCTGTGCCAAAGCCAGCGGATTGCTGATTGTCTCAATCACCGAATGGATTCTGGTCTGAAATGTTCCTTTCATGGTCTGCCCGCTTTCTTTTTCTGGCCTCCTTCATGTTCGTCTCTTTTGTACCTCCACATCAGTCCGTCTGCATTTCTGTCCGTCTGTCTGCGCGGACTTGCTCGCGCGTACGCACGCGCGCGTGGAC
>JAMYXO010000338.1:0-35000 GCA_033310375.1 Conus canariensis | reverse complement strand
CTCCAGCACATGACGTGTCTCGTCTTCTCTGGATGAAATCACTGTAGTGTCATCCATGAAGGCCTTGAGAGGAGGCATCTTGTATCCATCGCCAAGGTCTGTTTGTCTCGCGTTGTTTGTTGCTGCTTTCAAGATGAGTTCCATTGCCAGCACGAACAGTATTGGGGAAATTGCACAGCCCATTGCAATACCCACTTCCAAGTTGATCCAGTCTGTTGTGTACTCCTTGGTAGAGAACCGCATTGAGAAGCCATTGAGTACTTCTTGAGCATGTCGCGGATGTTCTTTGGCACATGGTACATCTCAAGAGCCAACTGTATCATCTCATGGGGCACAGATCCATATGCGTTTGCCAGATCAAGCCACACTACGTCCAGGTCTCTCTTTTCTGTTTTTGCTTTTTGGATTGCGTCCCAGATCATTGTGGCGTGTTCTACACAGCCAGCCACGCCTGGGATGCCACCTTTCTGGACTGACACATCCAAGTACTTGTTTTCCATCAGGTACTTGGTCAGCCTTGCTGCCATGACAGAGAAGAAGATTTTCCCTTCGACGTTCAGTAGTGATATTGGCCTGAACTGGCTAATGTCACTTGAGTTTTGCTCTTTAGGGATGTACACACCATCTGCCGTCATCCACTGGCCGCTGATCTTCTGGTTTCTCCAAGCCGATCGCAGCAGCCTGTGGAGCCACTCCAGCACCTTGGGACATTTCTTGTAAAGCTGGTAAGGTATTCCGTTTGGCCCGGTGATGATTTGGCTCTGGCTTTGTCGACCACCTTCTTGATTTCCGCCAACGTTGGAGGCTTGCCATTGAACTGTTCCTCAGGGTTGGTTGGCCACACCAGACCTTGAATGTCGAGTGGTGCTTTGCTCTGTGGGTCAGAGTATGTTTTCCTCAGATGCTGCTCAAGAACTCCTTTGTCCACACTTAGGGTCCCAGATTTTGGCTGCTCAAACAGTGTTCTGGCAAACTGGAAGGGGTCTCTGAAGAAGCGCTCTTGTGTCTTCTTCTTTTTGCTCTTCCTCTTCCTCGCAGATTCCGCTTTGCTGAGGGCACTGTGTTTTTCTTTCAGGTCTTTCCACAGTTTTTCCAAGCCTTGTTTTTCAGCTGGCAATGCGGTCTTCATTTGCCTCTTGAGGTTTTTCTTTTGGACCCTGATCTTGTCCATCTTTTCTTGGCGTCTGGATTTCTTTGGAGGTGTTTTCTCTTTGGGTAGTTTTGCTCCATAGGCGTCTCTACATGTGGCATACACAATGTCCCCATATGTGGCTAGTTTGTGTTCCAGGGTGCTTTTCCCTATCAGTGCATCGAGTCTTTGGACGATTTTTGCATCCAGTTTCTCCCAATCTTCAGTTTCGTTTGCTCGTGGCATGTTGAGTTTCAGGCGCCTGGCATCGAGGGCCTGTGCAAATTCCTCATCCGAACCAACAGCGTGGATGTCCTTGGCACTGTGGTTTAAATCCTGGCCTTGGTCTTCCGACGTCTTATCTGCTGATGCAGTGCGCTGCTGCTCATTCAGATGAGTCTTCACACATCCCATCTTTGTTCTGTGGATCTTCATGCCACGGGTGGTAGCGAAACGCTTTCCACAGACACATGGATATTCCATTTGGTCCATGTTCATAGTCCGTTTGGGATTTGCAGTCATGATTGGTTGAGCACCGATGGATTCATCATTCTCTCCCCCTTTCGGTCAGGATGACGAGAGAGAGAGAGAGAGAGAGAGAGAGAGAGAGAGAGAGAGAGAGAGAGAGAGAGAGAGAGAGAACACGGACATCTTTGTTTATGGAAAGAGGAAAATGTATTCAGGTCTTAAGCAAAACGTATAGTCAAAGAAGATCAGACAAGATTAAAAAAAAAAATCAAAAGAATCTGTTGAAAATAAGAAATAATTCAACCTTTTGCAATATGGCGTAAGAATAAACAATGACTAATGAATCAAAAGAATCTGTTGAAAAAAGAAATGAATCAACCATTTGCAGTATGGCATAAGAATAAACAGTGACTAATGAGTCAAAAGAATCTGTTGAAAAAAGAAATGAATCAACCATTTGCAGTATGGCATAAGAATAAACAGTGACTAATGAGTCAAAAGAATCTGTTGAAGAAAAAAGAAATGAATCAACCATTTGCAGTATGGCATAAGAATAAACAGTGACTAATGAGTCAAAAGAATCTGTTGAAAAAAAAAGAAATGAATCAACCATTTGCAGTATGGCATAAGAATAAACAGTGACTAATGAGTCAAAAGAATCTGTTGAAAAAAGAAAGAATCAACCATTTGCAGTATGGCATAAGAATAAACAGTGACTAATGAGTCAAAAGAATCTGCTGACAGTAAGAAACGATTCAATCTTCAGCAATATGGCATAAGAAAAAACAGTGAGTAATGAATCGGAAGAATCTGTTGACAATAAGAAACGATTCAATCTTCAGCAATATGGCATAAGAATAAACAGTGACTAATGAATCAGAAGAATCTTGCGCTGAAGTGAATGAAGATAAGTGGTTGCTCGTGTTTTTGTTGTCCCGAGTGTTTTGTATCTTGCTTGAAGAAGACCTAAGAGGTCGAAACGCGTCGTGTTTTGTCTTGTGATTCGTTTGTCCACGTTTTGTTGGCGGTTCGCTATGAATTACATTTAAGATTTGTTTCAATTTCCGCCTGCAGTCGCCTCACTTTGCAACTAGATCCAAAAGAATCTGTTGAAATGAAGAAATGACTCAACCTTTAGCAATATGGCATCAAAATAAACAATAAGTAATGAGGACAACTTTATGAGTGAACAGCGGCAGGAAGGGAGCGTGGAGAAGAGGAAAGGGAACACGAACACTCTATGGGGCTGGTCACACTCATCTTGGAGCCTAGCAGGTCCTGGCGCCGGCTGCCGGCTGCTCGGGTCTCCTTTATCCGGCCTTGTGTCACATTGGTGCTTTCTCCATCCAGTCTACGAACCTGTATAGTGTAAAACAGCGTGCGCGTGTTGGATAGTGGCTCTAAGTTGCTGCGGGCATTCACGTAGCTTTACATCCTGTCCCTTGCCTGTTGCAGAGTGACTATGAGAGTGTGCGGGCCTACACGTACCAAGAGAGCGAGGTGCTGGTGCTGTGTTTCTCCGTCTGTGACCGCCAGTCCTTCTGCAGCGTGGTCAGCTCGTGGCTGCCCGAAGATCCGCCGCCACACCAAGCGGCGGCGTCCTCTGTTGTTGGTGGGCACTCAGATCGACCTCCGGGCTTCTCCCTCCTCCTGCCAGGACCAGCTGAGCACGGAGGAAGGGAGGCAGCTGGCCAAGCTAATCGGCGCGGACTGCTACATCGAGTGTTCTGCCCGCAGCCAGGAAGGGCTGCAGCAGATCTTCGAACACGTTGTCTTTTCAGCCCTCAAGTATCGCAAAAGTAAGAGCAAGATCCTCAGCCGGCTGTTTGGGGAGAGAACGCTGTCCAACAAGTCCATCAAGCATCTAGCTGCCAGGTTGGCCAACAATGGCAAGGATGAGATAGCCTGTTGAACTTGGAGGGAGGGGTGTAAGGTGTGGATGGGGGAGTGTACTGCTTGTGGGATGCAATGGCGTGCTTTTCTAGGACTGGAGTTGAATCCCATCGCTGCTCAGGTAGGGAAGAGGTGCTGTTGTGTGACTGACTTTGGTATGCTGTTTGGGCACATAATAAGTTTGGGAACATGACTAAACCGTGTACCGATGAGCGCTTGTTCATCACTTTGGAGTAAGCTGTTGATCGAGTGCAGAGCTTGTGTGGTAGCCTTTGGCCAAAATGACCCTGAATAAGAAAGAACTTTATGACTAAGTATATATATATATATATATATATTATATAATATATATGTGTGTGTGTGTGTGTGTGTGTGTGTGTGTGTGTGTGTGTATAGAATAAGAGAAAGAGAGAGAGAGAGAGAGAGAGGGGGGGGGTAAGGGAGGGAGAAATACTGTATGAATGAGATGTGATGATTAAATTCACATATGGTTACTTCATGAGATATGGCGAATAAATGAATGAATATACAGTTCGAGGCGAATGATCGAAACAGTGTAAATTGTAAAAGATGACATCATGAAATACACAGACAGTAAAATGGATATTACGGTGATAAGCATGTCAAATGCATGAAAATGAATAGTAAGTCACTGAGTGTGCAACGTAACCGTGGTATAGAAAAACAATGGCGCTCGCGTAAAAACAATGCCGAACTGATGACCTGATTTGTGCGTAAGGGACGTCCGGACGTGCATTATTCTGAATTATATTGATTACGTGTAATGAGAAAAACAATGATTTATGGATATCGGTGCAATCGAGAGTTGAAAATAGTCAAGCGTTTGAGAGAGAGAGAGAGAGAGGAGGGGAGAGGGGGGGAGGAGGGGGGGGGGGGGGGGGGCGGCGGGGTGCGTTGTCTGCCAGTAAGTCCCGCGTAACAGGGCAGTATTACTTTGCCAAGTTCCTGTCCAAACACGTCTTACCGGTGATACTGAATTAGACTTACTATAATACACCCCAACACTCCCTACCCTCTACACAGTTGAGAGTAGGTCCTCTATTCTGAAACAGATTTGACCAAATTCAGACCATTGGCGACGTTGGCAAGTGGCTGTGGCTGTGGCGGCCTACCGGTGGTCAGGACAGGAGGAACCCTTGCTGGTCACCGGGACAGTTCCTGACAGCAACGCAGCCGGAAGATGACAGGGACACCAGTTTTCTTCAACAACATTCATTTTGTCAGCTATACACACACACACACACACACACACACACACACACACAACACACATATATATATATATATATATATATATATATATATAGTTGTTTTTTTTAGTAAGATCTACAAATCCACTTCTCCTTTTTAGTTATGAACACTCAAACCGTCCTTGTGCCAGCGCGACTACAATTTGATTTTTCCCGGTACCAACATTGCCGGGACAATCCATTGAAGTGCTCGAAGTTTGATCAAACATCCTTCTTCATTTTTTGTAACCACCTACACGCCTGATGTTGTTTGATCAGATATCCTCAACCAATGGTGTTGTTTGATCTTTACTGAAACTCATACATGTGCATATGTGTATGTATGTGGACGTGTGTGTGTGTGTGTGTGTGTGTGTGTGTGTGTGTGTGTGTGTGTGTGTGTGTTGTGATTTTTTAACGTCTTTCCACTAATCGTGATATTAGACGATGTGGTGTGTTGGTGTGTGTGTGTGGTGTGTGTGTGTGTGTGCGTGCCCGCGCGGCGCGTGCGTGCGTCGTGTGTGTGTGTGTGTGTGTGTGTGTGTGTGTGTGTGTGGTGTGGCGTGCAACAGAGGCAAAGTGTTTACAGTCATGAAGCCTGTGTTCACTGCAGTGTATGTGTAATACTTCAATATGAAAATTGATGACGACTGAAGCACTGCTCTTTACATACTGACTGTGAAATGTTGCATGATCATTATTGGTATAGGCTGTCGATGACTGCCCATTCTTGTTTATGACTGCTGATGATTGACGATGATTGCGAATAATTGTGGGTGATTGACACTTTGCTGCTTAGACAACTGTGGGACTGTGCAATGGTGACATGTGTGCAATAGTTCATGGTTTGTAGATAGCACAATAAATAATAATTGACATTTTTCAGTTCTTTATGCTTCCGCATTTGTGTGTGATGACATGTTTTGACCATGTATCTCTGTGCGAGTGGAAGTACCGGCACATGCTTATGTGTGTGTGTGTGTGTTGTGTGTGTGGGGTGTGTGTGTGTGTGTGGTGTGTGTGTGTGTGTGCCTGCGTGGGTGCGTTTTGTATGTGTGTGTGTTCGCACGTGCTTGTGTTTTCTTCCATCGTAATAATATATAAATCAGTCGAACTGCAGGTTACAGTCACGTATTGCATCACATACCCGCTTGCGCGCGCGTGCACACCCACGCACGCACGTACGCACACGCACGCACGCACGCACATGCACGCACACACACCACACACACACGCACACACACCACACACACTACACACACCACACACACACACACACACACACATACACACACACACACAGAGGAGAGAGCACAACATACTCCAGACTGGAGATATTTTGATTCAAGTTAGGGCTCAGCCCATCATGAAGGGGAATGTGAAAATGTAACTGAGTGAAGATACATAACAGATTCAATATCACAGCTAACCATAATATAATGTGAAAATGTAACTGAGTGAAGATATATAACAGATTCAATATCACAGCTAACCATATATTAATGTGAAAATGTAACTGAGTGAAGATACATAACAGATTCAATATCACAGCTAACCATAATATAATGTGAAAATGTAACTGAGTGAAGATACATAACAGATTCATATCACAGCTCACCATAATATAATGTGAAAATGTAACTGAGTGAAGATATATAACAGATTCAATATCACAGCTCACCATAATATAATGTGAAAATGTAACTGAGTGAAGATATATAACAGATTCAATATCACAGCTAACCATAATATAATGTGAAAATGTAACTGAGCCGGAATAGCTCAGTTGGTTAGAGCGCCTGACTCGTAATCTTGGTGATCACGGGTGCGGGTTCGAATCTCTGCCGGGGCGTTTCGGTACAGGGGGATTTTTCCTCGGAGTTAACATTAGTTCTGACTCCATTTCCCATACAGTCCTTCGAATGAGACTATAAACCGAGGTTCCGTGTGTGAACGCACGCATATATCTTGCACACACGTAAATCCCATCACCAACTTTCGGAAGAGTAGGCCAGTTTGCCGTTGGTATGGATGACACGTTACACACAGCATGCACCTGCGTAAGAAATGGAAAAAAAAAAAAAAGAATGAAGGAAGTAAAGAAACTGAGTGAACGATATTGACTGGATGACACGGGAAACGACTGAATGAAGCGCCAGCTGGCAGCTCTTCAGTCGGCACTACCCAGGTAGGCAGCCCGTTGTGTAAACGAGTGTTGATGAATAAGTGCAAATGGTGGATGTAAGCGCATTGAGTTGTGTAACAAGAAATGCGCTATATAAGTATTATACATTATTATTATTATTATTATTAAGATACATAACAGATTCAATATCACAGCTGACGATAATATAATGTGAAAATGTAACTGAGTGAAGATACATAACAGATTCAATATCACAGCTAACGATAATATAATGTGAAAATGTAACTGAGTGAAGATACATAACAGATTCAATATCACAGCTAACGATAATATAAATGTTTTAATGTACGTTTCAGAAGTCACACCTCTCATTTTAAATCCTTTATACAAAAACACAGAAAGATTGCGTACGTCTTCTGATATGGTCGATTACATTAACAAACTAGATTAAATAGTGAAGGATGTCTATGATATTTAGGCTTAATCTACGTTTCGCGTATACGTCTAAGAGCTGGGCAACAGAGAACAACATGCACATCATTTTCTTGGCTCTCAGTACATACAGGACAAATTAGATCGTTGGACATAAACGTTTTGCATCGATGGCGATGTAATGCCGACTCAGAAATCTCGAGTCTAAATCTAATTGTAAAACCTTTTAGATGCTTGTCAATATCTAAATGTAAATAAGGTTTTAAACTGTGGTCACCGCAGAAAGCTCAATACAAGCTGAATCTATCACTAGTTTGGATATGATTGGACCAAGTTTGCCACCGTCACCCTTTGCTTGAAACAACGTATAAAACCATGAACATTTCCAACACCTTGACTCGCCCAAACAAAAGAAATCCATGTTTAAACAAACATAAACGAACATTTATTACCCGATTTTTCTTACGTTTTGCATCCAGGTCAAACAACATATCATACGCTTTCCGTGGAATTCTGTTATGTGTACGTGTCGTTATGTCTGCGAACGTGTCGTTATATTTAAATGTATGCTCTTTTCTTTAAAAAAAAAAAAAAAAAAAAAAAAAAAATTTTTAGCACATTTGATCATACTTTTAAGAAACGGGAAGATTCGATTCCAAAACGCACAAAAATAGGGGCTGCTGCTCTCTCTCTCTCTCTCTCTCTCTCTCTCTCTCTCTCTCTCTCTCTCTCAGCCTTCCTACGCGCGCCTTCCTACGTGCGCCTTTCTACGCGCGCGCGCGCGCGGCGTGTGTGTGTGTGTGTATGTGTTTCTCCCCTGCATGAAGTTTTTTTTTTTTTTTTAAGTTTGTTGATCTATATCCATAGATCAAAGTTTTAACGCATATATACATATAAAGCCGACACTGATCATCAAAAGGATTGCTGCTACTGCTGCTGCAGCTGCTGCTGCTGCGGTGCTCTCTCTTTCTCTCTCTTTCTCTCCCTTTCTCTCTCTCTCTCTCTCTCTCTCTCTCTCTCTCTCTCTCTCTCTCTCTGTATGCGTGTAGTAGTAGTATGTAGTAGTAGTAGTAGTAGTAGTAGTTGTAGTAGTTTCATTTTTCGTCTTTTCACAAAATCATATTACTTTAGACGAGACAGAAGAGAGAGAGAGAGAGAGAGAGAGAGAGAGGAGAGAGAGAGAGAGAGAGAGTGCTTATATGCGTGCGAATGTGAGTGTATGTGTTTGCAGATGTGGGTGTGTACATATGATCACAGAAAGACCGCCAGTATCATATTAAAGTAAATACCTATCCGGACTATATATCAAACAAGAGGTAACTTTAAAAGCAAGATCAGAATAAGAAAAGAAAAGAAAAAAAAAAAACATCATTTACAGACATACCTGATGAATATGGTAGGAATGTCCTAAGGGACACACATTGAAACAAAATATGATGTCTTGATTTATTTGTTTCGCCACATATAAGCTTACCTTTTGTTGAAGCATTATATTTAGTTCTGAGAGCATCTAGTTATAATCGATAAAACGTTGAAACGAAGTGTCTGTATTGATAATGTCACAAAATTGCAGGTGTTGGACGACTTTGACAGATTCAATGCTGAAAAGTTGCTATACTGTGTTTTAACATGAGAATCAAGTTTGTTCAGACTATATTTGAAACAGTCCCGAGCCATTTGTCCAACATTTACAGTCTCTTGTAAAGTGAAGGGATTAGAAGATTGTGCACAAATTTCATTTTTGCCACCTAAGCGCACATCTGTCAGCGAGTTCATTACCCAGTATTCCACAGTGT
The DNA here is from genome assembly GCA_033310375.1 of Conus canariensis. NCBI lineage: Eukaryota > Metazoa > Mollusca > Gastropoda > Neogastropoda > Conidae > Conus > Conus canariensis. The sequence goes on along the minus strand of JAMYXO010000338.1, from coordinate 25,886 downwards.
GAAGGAATCCAAAAGAAAGGCAAGTCAGTTCCTTAACATATCAAGATATCAATTAAATGACAAATTTCCTTTAAAACAGAATTATCTGCATTCGATTTGCAAAACTTAAGGGATTGTTATAGCCTACTGACATCTAATCTACGTAGAACAACACTTGAAAAATTGACCATGGTAGGTGAGTTAGATATGTCAAAGCCATTTATATGGCAATCATAATTTTCAGCAACAAATATGGATTAATATTTTCCGACGAAATATGATTTTTCTACTATAAGTGACGGATTAACAAAAGCAGACCCGGCCTCTTTTCTTTTTTTTTCTTTTTTTTCAGGTCAGTGAGCCATCTTTAAACGCCTTAATTTGAAGGAGCTTTTTGGTCTTGGTGTTTTTCCTGAATGAATCGTCCAAATATATAGTAGTTCTAATGCACAAATAAGGAGCTGCGCACCTACAGATCCAGATAACTGCCATAGCATTGCCTCCTTGAGTGTTGTTAGTAAGGTGTACACGCATATTCTAATGAAACAACTTTCAAAGTGGGCAGACAAAGAAGAAAACCGAATATAAGAACATGTTGATTCAGACCAGGCTATATCACTAGGGATCATATTTTCACTCAGTAAATAGTAGTAATACAGTTCCTGCTTCGAAGTCTAAACTGTATGTTGCTTTCGTGAATTTTAGGAAGACATTTTATTTTGTAAATATAGAAACACTCTGAGGGCAGATTTGAGAAAAGCTGGTGTGAAAAGAAAACTCTATAGAGCTCTATAAAGTGTTAATGATTCTGTGTTAGCTTTTGTGCAAGACAATTGTAATTCGACTTACTTTAAATGCCCTATGGAAGAGAAACAAGGATTTGCTCTTGGCCTCTTCCTGTTTTCCTTTTTCATTAACGAACTGGCTATTGATATATCTAGTATGGGAAAACATGGTACTCACTTAATCCCTGGTGCAATTTAAATATTCCCAATAGAGTTTGCCGAAGATGTTAGTAGAAAGAAACTCGTGGAGAGCGTGGCAGCAGAGAGTCCTCAGAAGAGAAGCCCCCTTCAAGCAAGTGTTTCGGCCCTTATCTCCTGACACTCTAGGGGGGTTGGGCCACACCCGGTTCATGACTCCGGATGTCCCTCTGCTGCCCCTTTTTTTCCCATCTTGGGACGAGCCATGGCTGGGATTCGAACCCATGACCCTCTGGACATGCTCATTTTCCACTTAATGACTCGCGCTTTAACCACTGAGCCACAGGACACCTGATATTTGTAGGGAAATTAAGCCTTATGAAGTTCACTTTTGTTCCTCCTTGACCAGATCCAGCTTGAACACCTCTCTGCCGCTTCTGCCATTGCTTTCAGGGCTCTGGTTTTTTCCTTCCCTGCAACTGAGAGCTGTTTCATGAGGCTGTATGCAGACGTTCCTACAAACCCCCTAGCTCCAATTTCTGCAGTGAGGACTTTGACCTGATAGCCTTCTCTCCTCAGGCTGTTTGCCAGATCAGCATACTTTTCAGTCTTGTAGATTTGAGCTGCCTCCATTCTGTTCTCATATGGCACCGTGAGCTCGATCATGATCAACTGCTTGGTTGACTTAGAGTGGACTACTATGTCTGGTCTCATGCCACTCTTGCTGATGATCTCTGGGTGACTCTTCCATTCTGGGAGGTCTGCAGTGCACTCCCAGTCATCTGCCCCGTCCAGCAGACTCTGCCTGCATGTTTCGAGTGGCACTGTTGTTCTTGGCCATGATTTGCTGCCTCCTGCCGTGAAGAATGTTGCGGGTGCTTTTGGAGTCCTGATTTTCCCTTTTGTGGTGTTGGTACTAGCCCAGACTACTTGTACAATTTCTTTGAGCACTTGGTTGTGCCTCCATGTGTACCTTCCTTGAGCCAGGGCTACTTTACATGAGCTTAGGACATGCTCCACTGTTTGTTTTTCATGGCAGAGGGGGCATGCAGGATCGTCTGTTTTCCCCCACTTCACCAGGTTTGCATTTGAGGGCAGAAGGTCATATGCAGATCTGAGAATGAAGCTGATCCTGAGAGGGGCCATGTGCCAAATGTCATTCCAAGTGAGACTTCTTTGGAGTGCATTCTCCCACGTTGTCCATTGCCCTTGCTGGCTCTGCTGGACTGCTTTTTGGAGTCTTTTTTGGTCTTCTTCTTTTCTCATCTCCTGAATCATCATGTCTCTTTTGGCTTTTCCTTTGGCCTTTGACCACCATTCAGTTTTGGTCACCCCCAGTCCCTGCCCGAAGATGTTATATTGTTATCGGATGGTGTTGTTGGGCTTCAGAATCAAACTGATAGTCTACAACGAGGAGCAGATCATGTACAGTTTAAGTCAGTCTCGATAAAATGAACGTGATGGGGTTTTAAAAGAGATGGCTATTTCAGTGTCGTAGAAAGATGGCTTTATGGGAATGAAATCGTACAGATGACTAACTTAGACAAATACTTTGGGATGGTCTTTATTACTAAACCGAGAATCAGTTATGCTTTGTAACATGTTGTAGAAAAGCATGAAAAGGAATGATGGAAATATTGGAGTAATTGCAAAAACTTGAATACCATCAATATAAATTTGCTCTGAGGCTATTTAACACGTGCAAATCAAACCCATTCAGACATACACAACTGAAATACAGGGACTAGAACAAGAAAGTCACGAAACTGAAAAACTCCATATGCTTGCAATAAAACGATTTCTGTTCCCCTGCATACATCAACAACTAACATCAACTGAACTGGCATGTAGAGAAACCGAGAGATGTTATTTAGGCGTCACAACAACTGTCAAGTGTGTTTTATAGTGGTTGAAATTTGTTCAACTCCTCATCTCTAGACTATGCAGACAGGCTTCTGAAATGTTCTTATTACAGCATGATTCCGGCCACTTTACATGGCTGTCAAACGCACAAAAGAATAAAAATGGTTTTGATATTGGCTGGCTAAGCCAGGGAGATGGTTCTGAGTATGGTTTTATAGCAGAATTCAAAGACAGGCAGAGAATATATAAATGTACTTTCTGACTCGCCCGCCTCAACCGCCCTCGGCTGCCCCCGTCAGAGAGTACATTTATATGTTCTCTAACTAGTAAACTCCATACAAACATACATACTGCGTAGGATTATCTATTTTCAATGCTAATTTACAAAACTTTTGAGATTTCAGTTTTTGCTTAATCCAATGTTTTTCCTGATCGTTTTCAATAATATCATTTTCACGCATACATTCATCAGATGCGTCTCTGTCTTTCATATGAAATAAAACTACGGTCTTTAACTGTTCTCTAAAGTCTGTTAAAACTGAGTTATATTTCTGACATAAAATCCACACACTTATCCCAGCATGTCTTCCACTGAAAGCTAGTTTCGATCCACATTATATCTCTATAATTTTACAAAACTTTGCATAACAGACTGACAGACAAACACGAGGCAACGGCGGGCTACAGAGACCCGTCATTAAGCCGACACCCGATCACTTTATTTGTGCTCTTCCCAGCCAAGTGTTCACCAAATGACAGGTCTTTTCGCACAGCCGGCTACCACGTTCCTCGCTATACAGCGAGAGCCGCCTCTTTCCCTGTTCTTCGTCGCGCTTAACTGGTAGTTGCCTTGAAGGCCAGCCAGGCAACCAATCACCGCTCAGCGCGTGTTGTATTTTTGGCAGAGGGCACATCCTGTTCAGTCACAAAGCAACTGGCTGAAATAACAGATGTCAAGTGGCTGACACCTCCTTCCACTTTGACACACTTGACACCTTCCTACCCACCACCCCCTCCACCCACCCCAAGTCACCCCAAGTCACCCCCCAAGTCACTCCAAGTCGCCCCCAAGTCACCCCAAGTTCTTAATCAAGTAACCTCTAAGTTCCTACTTAAGACACCCTAAGTTCTTAACTTAAGTCACCCTAAGTTCTTAACTGAAGTCACCCCAAGATCGTAATTAAGTCATCCTCTAAGTACAACCAAGTTCTTATTTAAGACAATTTATAATTATTTATTAAGTTCTTGAAATATTATTGCATCTGAAATAGATCAAAATGAAGTCTTGTTGTTGGCGGTTCTGGCATGCTTTTTTGTTCGGTTTCTGTATTTAGTGGCTGATAATTTTTGGACTGCTTTGGTTTTTGCTGGCGTTGTTTATGTATTTTATAACCGTAATAACCGCCCCCAACAGCAATGACGCTCAAAGTGACAACTGTTTTAAGTCCAATATTCCATGAAGACTTTGGTGTTGCTGTAGGAGACCCTGCCTCTGTAGGAGACCCTGTCTCTGTTGGAATTAAATCAACTTGTTCTTGTTCTGGTGTTTTTATAACAACTGGCGGTGGCAACCCTGTTGGCGGTGGCTCTGACACTTTTTCATTATGAGTTATATTCTGTGCTTGTAACTTTAATTTTTTTTTCTTTGTTCCACTTTGCTAATTTTTTTCCTGCTGCAACGCGCCCAGGATGCTTTTTACTGGTCACTTTCTCCACCTGATTCAATGTTTTCTGATTCTGATTCTGCTGTTTTTCTGGCTCGGTCATTTTTAACGGAAATAAAATCTATATGATTAAAAGTTATTAATCCCATGATTACTGGCGACAGTAATGTTCCAAATCTGTAATATAGATCACAACCTAGAGATTCTAATGACTTTGTTAAAACAGGATCCTGTGTTAAGTCATACATAAAATCTTGTTCAGAATCAATGGGAGCAAATCTAGCTACTAGTTTAGTGTACAAACTAAGAACCGTTTGACCGACGCTTTTTACCATTCTTGACCCCAGTTGCGCTTCATACCTGTTGTGACATTTTACAATGTCTTGTGGCGACATCTGTTGAACCTGTTCTATGCTGAATTCATTTCAAAGGTACTGTTTTGTTTTTCCACATGCCGCCAAAGAATACAGCCTTTCCTTTTGGGACATAATAGCTTGGTCATCAGCTTGATCATTTGTAATCATAAGTTGAGGAATGGTTAGGAGATCGTCGCTATTCATGTTTTATTATTAAATATTATTATTTTATTTTTAAAAATGAGCACCGAAAAAACTGTTACCAACCTTGTATACCATTCTGCCGTTATTGGAGGCCTAAGTGTAGGATACACAATGCTTGGTAAAAGCTTGTTAAAACTGAAACCGGCAGATCTTGGCAAGCTAGACTTTGAAGACTCGCAAAACTGATTGCTATTATTACAGCTTCATTTGCTACGAAAGATTTTCTAGTTAAGCAAGGAATAATTCCAGACAGTATAAATATGTGAAATTGAAAAAAAAAAAAAGATAAAAATGGCTTCACTCGCAAATGATGATAGGTGGCGTAGTGGTTAATGCGCTTGATTTTAGCGGAAGTATTACGCATTTAGTACACTACGGGATGACGAGAGAAAAAGACATAACACAGCTATAGAGGAACTAGCCGCAGCACAAGACGCTTATGAAAAGCAGAGAATTGAGCAGTTAGATTTCATTAACAACAAACTGAAAAAACAGGGACATGCAGCTTACACATTTAAAGATGTTGACCAGGCAATAAAAGAATATTTTCTAGTAACAGGCAAACCAATCGAGACATTGCCCCCGCCAAAATTCAGTGACTTTTATCAACCATCAGAAAAACAAAAGATGCAAGAAATATTATTTGTTGTCTTTGGTATGAACGCCGTGTATTTTGTTGCACATAATATTGGCTGAATAAAAAATGAACAAAATCTATTATCGCCAAAAGGATATTGGAAGGGAATCACGGCAATTAAAAAGCTAAGCCAAGCAGCGGGAGTCAGTGAACAAACAGCAAAGGAATGGTTATCTGAACAAGCGATTTGGCGAATTTATTTACCAGTGCCTAAACAAATACAGAGACCACACTTTGTGAATACAACGCCAAACGACACCCATCAAATGGACCTTCTATATTTACCCCATGATACGATTAGACGAAAAAGATTTAAGTACGCACTTACAGTCATTGACATAGCTTCAAGATACAAAGATGCGGAACCATTAACACAAAAGTGTGCTGCTGTTGCTGTCGCCATACAGCTGGTATACCAACGAGGCCCCTTAACTTATCCTCGCATGATTCAAGTCGATGATGGAAAAGAATTTAAAGGCCAAGTGAATCAATTATTGTTAAAACATAGAGTTACCATTAAAAGAGGCATTCCAGGAGTTCACAGATCACAGGCTTTGGTTGAAAACTTTAACAAACAGTTATCTGAAAGACTTTTCTCCTACCAGTATCACAGAGAGCTGATTGACAATTCTCGCAACACAGAATGGGTTAGAAGACTGCCCTCAGTTCTTCGCGCAATGAATAATGAAGAATTTAAATTAACAGGGCTAAAACCAGTACAAGCAATCAAACGAAAAACAATAAATGTTGCTGAAGGAGACTCCAGTTCATCCAGCAAACTATTACCATTTGGTTTGAAAGTAAGGTACCTTTATTTACCGGGAGAAGCAGGAGGGGACACTCGCATCAGGCAACAGATCCAGTTTGGAGTGTTGATCCATATGAAATAGAAAGAATTGTAAAAATGAAACCGCCTGTGTATTATTTACGAGAAACTGACACAACAAAACAACCAGCCCCTCAAAGATCGTTTGTAAAGGAAGAACTGCAGATAATCCCACCAGACACATTCCGCTTAATTGATTTACGTAAGTATATTTGAGTCTAAAATGGAAGCTCAAAAGGAAGCACAGAATGAAGCAAGAATGGCAAAGGAAGAGTCCTTGAAATTAATTCGAGAATTATTTAATTATGGTCTTGGTATTAGTCAAATATTTAAGAAGATTGGTCATCTCATGCTAGAACAGCCAGACAATCGCTTACAACCCAAAACCCCAAATTTTGATTTTCGGATATGGGAAAAAGAATATCTTGAAATGATCAAAAAAAAAAAAAAATCGAACACATTTAGCGAACATGAATAATAATATGGTTGAATTGGATGATATAGTTGCGCTTATGATAAAAGTTGAGGAAAAATATAAACTCCCGCATGAAATATATAATCATACTGTTCTCCAGTGCCCAACTGCATATGAATACTCTGGATTAACAAATACTCGTTTTGTGTTAGTGCTGTCAAGCGACTTTTTTGTTACAACTGTTGTGCTGATCTCATGTAGATTAGATCGTAGTTTTACGTTGTCATGAGGAAAAGTCTTTTTATTGAACAATGCTTCTTTGTAGTTGTCATGTGATATGCTTGACTGCACAACACTGCGAGATATCCCCTTTGCTTTTTTTTAATAGTTTTAGACGACCCTGGAGACGACCCTGGAGTCGATGTCGATGTCGATGTTTGACATGAAAGACTGTACATTTTCGACCTTAAACCAATAAACTCCTTGATCACCCCTCCAGATAATTCATCCTTAATCTTTCCTAAAACCTTCTTATTAACAGTTGAATGCAAAGGACTGTCTTTAGGGTAATCAGATGTGTCGTACCATCCTGCATGCCCTTTCGCTACTTCTATTTCCATGTCTTTATAGATATCTTCAGTAGGGATATCGAGGATAAAACTGTCCTGTATCTGTGTAAAGTACTCTGGACTCTGGATACAAGGGTTTAAAATAGTCGTAAAGAAATTCTAACATCAAAAGCTTCGACAGCTCTAAAACAGTAAACCCAATAAAAACAGGTTTGTCCAATTTGACTTTCTTTTTCTTCATCATTAAGCAAAAAAACTGATCATGAAATCTTCTAAAGTCCTGATAATTAGGTTTTGAAGTCAGCTTAATTGCATCGTTCTCTCTGGTGACCAATCTGACATATTTGCGCTTGTACGGATTCTCCATAGTCTTTCCAAAACAGCTGTTGTTCATCAACTTGAAAAAGTCTTTTTTCTGAAGCATCTGTGGATTTAGTTCTGAGATCAGTGTTCTTCATGATGTATGGTTTCATGAAGTGTTCTTGATCAAAAGCAATTATACGATGAACTGCTGTTAGTTTTAAACCATGTCTTAAATAAAATTGTAGAAGTCTGTAATGACAGACATAATTTTTGTTTGCCTCGAAGATTAGGCACAAGTTTAGGTGGTTCTGTGGCGACTCCACGAACAGAGTTCGCCCTGTCGGCGGCCATTGACACCTTTAGGCTTTCTGCTGCTAATGGATAGTCATTATGTAGGTCATGGAGTTCATGAGGATATTCTAAGTCAACTTCTAGAATAAGACCTGTTTTACGATCAGCTGTAAGAGTATGCAGTTGTTCTACAAATTCTTGAATGTCTTCTACAGCAACAGAGTTGCCAACACCTCCTGTGTACATCGACTCCAGAGTCGTCATTTTAAAGTTACGTAATGGAAGTGGCTGAATCATAGCCCATCCATACAGATTGTTTGCATCTAAATACATAAGATAGTTAGACTTCTTATCAGGATCATAATCATCTAGGTATTTGTTGTTTGCTTTACAGTAATGGTGCGACGCCATACTAATTCCTCCATGCAATCCGTTTTCAATCATCTGAAGCATTGGCAGGTCAGACAACAGGTCAATCTGTACTCCGGTATATTTTAAGAAAGCGTCCCAACTCATCCCGGGCGCAGAAACATAATGCGCAGGATCCAGGCTGTAATGTTTCATGCAGGTCTTTCTGTAATTTTCAAAAATGTCCGCCAACAAACAAACGTTCAGCCATCAAATATGAATCATGATAGTCTCCCATTGTTTTACACTCCAACTTCTTCCACGCATCTAAAGCATGCTGATAGTCGGAATCACTGATGTCCTTTCCTTTAAGACTAGAAAAGAACGCACCTTTAGGCGGAAGTGAGTCTTCGTCAAACCTTTCCCAACTGTTCATGTACTCATAAGGGTAAACGCCCTTTCTAACTAAAGATGAATCAAAATATTCTTCTGTTATTGGGCATGACTTTAAGGACATAGCCAGTGACTCTAATGATCCCATCAGGTGTTGCATAGAGTCATAAAAAGACATGTTATTTAAAGTGAAACGCATGTACTTTTCTGATGACTGTGCAATGCATGATACCCTGAAGTCGCTGCTTACTGCTTGCAATATAAGATGAGAGTCGTAACCTCGCAAGTTGTGAAAGAATATAGGCAGCTTCCATGTCTTTGGTTCAAACTTTAGTTGAAGATTACATTTACTGTGTGATGCTCCTCTGAACTTTCCGCTAATGTGATCATGATCTCTTACTGTTGGGTTTTCTGGTGTCTGTAGTTCTAAGCCGCAAATCCAACAGTGAGTGGCTGGTCATACTGTTGTTGGTCTTCAGGTGTCATCTTAATGTCGGATAAATTCAGATTATTAGAACAGTCATTACCACTTGCTGCATGCGTTTTGAGAAGTATTCTGCAGCATTAGGTCCTCTGTATAATTCTGGCTTTGAATGGACGCCATCAGACCTGACAACAATGAAAGCAAATGAACAAATCTGGTGATTACTCACTAAGACTGTTTTTGGTAAAATTTTTTATGCTGGCCCCTCGTAAGGAACAATAAGTGACTCGAAGTCTGCGTAAACAACATATAGACTCGTTTGCATTTGTTTCCAGTTCTTAAAACAAACCTTACTGCCTTCTCTCGGCGTAATTAGTTCTGTATTACAGTCAACTGGGCTGATACAATGTTTTATATGTTCACTCGCGGCTTGAACAGATGGAATTCTTGTTAAACATTTTCTGCAGAATTCTTGTTTGCCATGATTTTTTGTAGTATATGCTAACAGTCTACTCATTGTGCGTATCAATGTGTAATGGTAAGGCAACATCGACATCGACTCCAGGGTCGTCTCCTCAGTCGTCCCTGTTGGCGAAGACATCAGGAGTAAGTCCACATGATTTTTGGCTGGATCGCCTATTGTTGGACTGTTCTTGGACACTGATGGGCAGAAGGCAACCCTGTTGGCGGTGGTTCGTTTCCTCAGACCATGTGTATACGTTAACAGTTATTGGTTTGTTCTGTTCTTCAAACTGATCAATTTTGTCTACGCTAACAGGAAAAGATATTCCACTGAAGTTAAGTTCATTGATGTAAGGTTGATAGTTAGACACTCTGTCTGCATTTTTGCGGACGTGATGCAGCCTTGCAAGAACACACCACATAAAACATTTGTTGTCTGAATTCTTTATGTTTAAAACTGCTATTTTTGAAACCAATGCTGGGGTAGCGGAATGTAAGACTTGCCTACAATCGGCTCATACTTAGCCTGTTTTAATCTGATCTCTAAGACTGTACCCTCTGACCAACCAGAGCCTCTCATTTTAGCTTCCTCAGAGGCTACATTAAACTGTGCAAGCAGTTGGTCTGCCCAATTAGGCGTGAAGACGACCCTGGAGTCGATGTCGATGTTATTATAAGAAAGAATAGTCTGCTGTTTAGCTGAGACCCAGACTTCTAGATTTTCATTATGTATTGTTGTATAGTCGATTAAAACAGTTAACCTTACTTTAACTGGCGGGTTTATTGCTAGTTTACTTGGAACTTGAGAAATAGCGCTGTACAACGCTTGCCTGTACATTTGTTGGATCAATAACTTCTAAATCGATCTCATTTAAAGCTCTTGACAAATGTTCTTCCTTTGAATATTCATCTAACCAAGCGTCAGGACTTTCATATTCCTTAGCCATGTTGAGTTTCTTTTCTAACTCAAAATATTTATTTAAATAAAAAAAAAATTACATCGACTCCAAAGTCGTCTTAGTCAGAATCAATATCGACGGTCTTTTTGTGCTTGGACTCATAAACTAAAATATAAACACCCTTTGGTGTTGTTAATGTGAGCTGTTTAGAACAGAGTTTAATGTCTCGTTTACTTTTTTTAAACATTCCTTTTTTATCTGATCGGTGTCTGGTTGTTGAGAAAAAGTTGCCCACGCCTTTTTTGAAGATCAAACTTTTGTCTTTTGTAGTCCTCAAAATCAGCCTAAATTCTAAATTCTAAATTCTTCATCCGTGATGTTCGAGTCAACTAGTGCTTTATTTATTATCAGTTTGAAGGAACTAAGTTTAGCTGTTATTAGGTGAACCATGGCTGTGTGCTTTTGGAGATTAATTTTTATTTATTTTTTTTTGTTGCTGGCAGCACTTACAGCTAATGAGCACAGGCCAAGAGTTAAAGACAAACCACCTAGAGGTATAGCTGCCGGTGCACCTACGCCTGTTGCTAAGAGACTTACACTTGTTCCTGCTAATAGAGCACTAATAGTCGATGTTCCAGTATTAACATATGTAACAGCATTAAGGGCAGCAGAATACCTTCGTTTGGTTTTGCTGTATTTTGAAAGGTCTTGCTCTAGTTTTTGTTGCATTTGTGTAATGTTGGTTAATCTGAAAGTTTTTATGTCGGGGCTTTCCACTATCTCTTCTTTTGGCGACTCTGTCGCTGTAGACACTTTTGGATAAACCTGAACAGACATGCTTTTTTAAAATAAAAAATAATTTAGTATTGTATATCTTTTAATCTGTTATCTTGAATATTCAGCTGCGCATCATATATTAAAAACAAATATACATTAACTGGTTTATCACTCTCTTTTTCTTTATCAATTTGTATAGTTATACCGTCTTTAACAGTTCTCCCACTTCCATGCAGCTGATTATCCTCTGTCGAACTTAGGTCAATCCATAAACCGTATTTCGTTGTTAAATAATGATCAAGTCTAACATCATGAAGGTGTAAATATTTAGACACAAGGTCTACTGTTGGACTTCTACGCCTCCCCCCTCCGAACAATTTTCTTATTTCGTCAAAATGCTGATAAGGTTTAAGCCCGCTACCGTAGACCTGGTTAGGACTACCCTCAATTGAACATTGTACTTTCATTATTTTAGGATTAATAAACTTTTCACTTTGTCTTTGGTATGGTTCTTTATCATCTTCACACAGCAATAAAATACCTTTAAGTGATCGTGCTGTGGCGCTAAAACTAAAATTCCATATAGTGTCTGCCCTGCTTTTGATATATTTTGAATGATGAATCACTCTTTCGTAATATATTGCTAATTTTGACTGATATTGTTGCTCAATCTGCCGTGCTAAGTTAGGGTTGCTAACAATGTCAAACTCTAACGAGATGTCAGAAATGCTGTACTTTGCTTCGGTGTCTGTAGATTTAATAACACGTTTGTATTCATTAAAAGTTAGTTCATATGACAATCTGTCTTTTAATGCTCCTTGAAAGTATGGTGCATGCGCACTTAACAACTCAAAATCCAAGGGTATGGAAAAGCGATTTCCATACGCATAACTTACAACTTCAGGCCTGTTACCATCTTTAGCACCTGCGGCGCCTATTCTGTGTTTTAGTGCATCATTATTTTCGATTCCTTGAAACGCAAGATCGGCCCTTTCATTCTCGGTTAGCCATAGATCAGAATAGATTAAAAATATGCCTGCATTGTGTAAAGAAAATATTTCCTGCCCCTCAAGGATTGCCCGTCCCAGATTCTGGACTACTGTCCTGTTTGGGTCTGTTGCTGATATGAGTTCTATTTTGAAAGTAAGTCGTGCAGAACCTGGTACAATCACTTCATCTGCTCCTAGGTCTGGAAATTTGACAGTAAGAATTTAATCTGAATCAATAGTAGATGGATTGTTTGGAACAATAATATTCTGTTTATTTCCCTTCACACCAAAGGGCTCTTTCAGTCTTCTATACGTGTTGAGAATTGAACCATGTGCTTCTGACATTTTTTATAAACAAAATAAAAAGTTAATTATTATAAAAACATGGCAGGCATTGAAGATGAAGATTATGATGTTTTTGATCCTGGAGACGACATGAGTGAAATGACACCTTTGACACATCCATTGCGCTCATTGCGCCATGAATTAACATTAAGTAAGGTCAGATCATTATACCAAAGTTTAGATCAAGAGCCTCCCGAATTTATAGACCCTAATGATTTTGAACTAGAAGATAACCATTTGTTTGTGAGAAGCGACCAAGGACGCTGTGTACAGCTTGCAACTAAACCAGACCCATCAAAGTTTCTAGCCAAGAGTACAATTAGACAAAGGCTCAGTATGAGCGATCAAAATCGCCTTGGCATTACTAAACCAAAATTAGGCGGGAAGGCAATTGCTAAACTTCAAAACACACTACAAGAACTGCCAACAGATAGCAAAATGCAAAACATAGAACTTAAAGATTTACATCAAACAGCAGACGAAATAATGCAAGCAATAGAAGCAGAAACCAGTTTTTCAGAAGAAACAGCATTAAAAACTATACACGATCAACCGCTACAGAGACAGAGTCTCCTACCGTTGCCCATGCGAGAAACAGCGGCCCTTGATCATGCTTTGAGAAGCATCAGAGGTGAATTAACAAACAATTTAGCAAATATGGGCTAACTAGATGAGCATATAAAAAGAGAAAAAGAAAAACTCGTTGAGGCTGACGACTACAACTTAGGACATGATATTAAAGAAAGAATAACCCGAAGACTACATGATCTTGAACAAGAGAGATCAACAAGACTAGAGGTGTTGTCTACTAACCGAGAACAATTACAAACTCAAGTGAACAGAATAAGAGAAACTATCCAAAGAATTTTATATGAAGACACGACGTTAGCAGAACGAATAAGAACACTGTTTAGAGAGCAAGGTGTCACATTAGCAAGCGTTATAACAGCCTTAGGATTTGCAATAAGTACACTGGTGTTGGCTATTACAGGCGTGGTGGTCAAAGTTCAGTGCCTCCACCGCCATCTCCTCCAGCACCGCCTGATAAATCATGGGTTAAAAAACAGCTTGATCATCTTGCAGGTTTATTTTAAAAAAATTAGCCAGTAAAGCCATAGACTATTTACCCGGCATATTAGGGAGTGTCGTTAGCTGGCTTTTGTCTACTGCAAGCAAAGTAGTTGGCTTTATGGCCGAGCACTTATGGACATTAGTTGTCTTAATAGTTTGGTTAATTTTAGTAAGATAAAGAACAAGTAATCCTAGGCCAGTTAATCCAATAACAAGTGCTGTCTTTTCATATTCATGGTCATTGTTTTTTGACTTCGAGGCCTTTGGGCTTTGGACCTTGGGGATTGGATGACTTATTCTTGGGGGTCGACTTGTTTGTTTATTGTTTGTAATATTACTGGCTCAGAATTATGTCGTTTTTTTCCGACCTTCTGTTCATTGCCTGCCACAAGGATTTCATTATTGTAGTTTATTATTGTTCCTATCTGGAGTATGAGGTCAGAAGGCAGCATGTATAAACCAGTGCCAACAGCAAAGTCTACTTTCGATCTTGCGAATTGTAAAACATTTTGGTACCTTTTAATACTTGAAGGCAAATCAACTGCAGAATTAATGGCGTCCTCTAAATTTGCTAAGTACTGTTTTTGTGCATCAAAGCCAGTAGAAGGATCAGTTATGTTCGATCTCGCTTGTGCTTGCGAACCTAGCAAACACCAAACATAAGTACGAATGGAGTCGTTTATTCGTTCTATTCCTGCTTTAGTTAGGCCATTAGAAGTGTCTAAAATAAAAAGTTGTCCACGCTGCTTTATGCTCTTGCTCTATGGACTCGAGGTGAACAGTTGTGCCTGAAGAGAAAGATGTGTAAGGAGGATTCCAGTCATAGTTATACTTTCTGTGCACGCCCCAAATATAAAGGGTGCCTAAACCATGATTAAGATCCAACTTTTGTCTAAAGTCTGTCTTAACATTAATATTGAATTCGTTACAGATCCTTTCAAAAGCCTTCATGTCTATTCTGTTGCTGAATGGATTAAACGGTTTGTCATTTGGTAATGGTGCTTGCAGTTCAGACAAAATACGTCTGAAGGTGTAATAGAAATGAAATCTATACACTGACCTCACCAAAGGATCAGGATGATTTAAATGATCGGCATACGACGCTCCATACCCAGTTGATGCACAAAACACAGCAAAGTTTAACTGGTTCTGATAAAACTGCATCGGATGACTGAACCACACTTTTGGGATGTAGTCGTTTTTAATAGGGGGGTTAAGATAGCTATTCAATGGAGTACTAACCTTTACTTGAAAGGTGTCAGACTGAGTCACAGAAATGTCAAGGGCGTCAGTTGTTAAATTTTTAAGATTGTAGTGCGGTCCAACAGAATATTTTGCATTCGTATATTTAAATGCACACATTTTTAATTTGTTTAAAAAATGTTTGTAACAATAACAACTCAAGACAGTCCTTCGTTTTTAGAATATGCTATTGATAACGAATGCGGAACCCAAAGAGTCGCACTCCATGAAATTTTTTACAAAGTCGTATGGTTTAATATAAGTGAATCCAAGAAGAATAATAAGATTGTAAAAGTTGATAACGGAGGAGACAAAGTTAGCCAGTTAACCATACCTGATGGTTATTACGGGTTTTGCTCACTAAAAGAATCAGTGAGTAACTTCAACATTACTCTCAAACTTAACAATGCAAATCTGAAAACAATGTTGACATTCAAACCTGAAAAAGAAGTAGTCCATTACTTTTTTGATGTAGAGCTAGCTAAAATGTTAGGCTTTGCAACTGACAATCATAGATTTAGAGTTGAAGAAAACAAAACTACTTAAGAGGGGGAAAATCCGCTCGATCTTGCATTACATTCATTACTGTATGTTCATTTAGACGAGCTGAACACTGATGAAAACTTATATGATGGAAGGCCCTCAACTGTTTTAAGAGCTCTTTCCGTCAGGGGATGCTGCATATTGCGATTATGAAATTATACAATTCCCTAATGTACAGTTTAAAAAATTAGCTTGTGGGAAGGTCGGATCATTTAATATAAAAATCACAGACAAAACAGGGAAAGTCGTGAAATGTGATAACCTGCACATTGTTTTGGAAATAAAATAATAAGCTGTACTAAAAAATGTCGCGTGGACAGAAGAATCGAGGGTTACATTAGCGCCTGTGAGGTGTATAACTTTAGAATTAAAAGACCTTGCAGACACTGAGGACTTTGAACAGAACGGTGAGATAGGCGCTTTGTATGGTTTTGAGTACAGTAAAGATGGTTATTATAAACGCAAAGAGGTTAGCGACAACAAAAAGTTTCCTAAACTAGAACAACTACGCAATCTAGAAGCAAATAATGCAGGTCAGTATGAATATAAAATAGTTCGAAAAACTGACAACAAATGGCACTTAGAACCATATTTAGAATGGGACATAAAATTTGAATTCTTAAGCCCATTTACATTTTTTGACCGTCAAAAAAGTTTCAGAAAAGCATTCAACTCTGGTCCTTTACATATAAGTCTTACGCCAGAGGACAATAGCCGGAAAGAGATAGAAATAAAGCCGTTTGGGAACAAACAGTACATCCTCCACAGAAAGGAATCAGTTTTGAAGGAAGCTTCTACAAAATTACAGTTCATTACACGCAAAAAATTAGGAGACACTTCACAATAATATTTGAAATTTCTGTCTTAAAAGATGTGGAGAGGAATGGAGCTTTGGGTGTTAGTGAGATCCTTATGAAAGGAATTCATATTAGCTGACAAAACATAGACGTTGAAAAACTTAAAGTTACTGTTGTTCTTTACGACGGTGAGAATCTTAAGGTCATAACAACAAGCGACAAAATCAATATTAGTCTAAATAGAAACAATCTGACAGAACTGAATTGGATTAATCTTACACATTTAGGCCTTATAGGATTTTATTATACTGAACAAGTTTTGACGGAGAGTATGATAAACATAATAACTGGATTAGATTAAATTCTATTATAAAACTATAGAACAGACGACTTTGGAGTCGATGTCGATGTTAAACTTTATGACAAAAACCCCTCATTGTTCATTGATTTGTGGACAGACTGGTTGTGGAAAAACAATATTTGTCCTCGACCTATTACAAACAGTTTATCGTTATAAATTTGATCATATAGTAATTTTCTGCCCAACCTTAAAATGGAATCAATCATATCGTGATCGAATGTTTATATGGACAGATGATGACATATATTTGATTGATCCCAGCAAGAAACTGAGTGAGTGTTTAGAACACTTTTATAGACTGTTTGAGGGAACGCAGACACTATTTATTATAGATGACTGTTCAGCAGAAAGAGACATAGTTAAAAAAAGAAAAACTTTGTCGAAACTGGCTTTCAGTGGAAGACATGCTGAAATAAGTGTGTGGATTTTATGTCAGAAATATAACTCAGTTTTAAAAGACTTTAGAGAACAGTTAAAGACAGTAGTTTTATGTATGTTTACAGGGAGTTTACTAGTTAGAGAACATATAAATGTACTCTCTGACGGGGGCAGCCGAGGGCGGTTGAGGGCGGTTGAGGCGGGTGAGTCAGAGAGTACATTTATATGTTCTCTCAGGCCCATCTCCTGTTTAAAAACAAAAAAAAGCACGCAGAAACAGCTGGCAACAAGAAAAATAGGCATTTGTATTCTTTTAACATCATTTTCAGCCAGAAATGTTAACGTTAGTTGCTCAACATTAGTTGCAAATGAGTACTACAGAGACGGTTCGACCAGATTTAGAGTGTGAGGTAATTGTTTGAAAACTTGTTAACAATGTTTTTTAAGTGATGATTGTCCAAATGATATCATTTACCCGCCGTGTGACAACGAAGAACACCTCTTGATTCGTTGTAGCTTCCTTTGGTTCCAGGACCGTCCACCAGCATGGCAGATGGAGCTTTTCCAGCTGATGGAAAGCTTTCGATCAACGCGGCGCAACACCACCAACATGGACCATGTATATGACAAGCTAGGGATGATGCCTTCCCTGCCTGAAGATGAGGAGGACCTGTTCTAGAAGGACTGTGTCCGTCATCCTGGGAGCAACGTTACACTTCTGGGCGCTGTGCGCTACAAGCAGATAGACCAGCTGCTGAACTTGAAAGAACTTGACTTGACTAAGAGACTCCAAGACCCGTTCTTCACTAATCTGCTATTGTACTTGGTCTTTCGATGCAGATGGCCCTGCCTTAAGATGTTCCTGGAAGCATACTCTTCGGAGTTTCTTACAGATGAACTGCTCCGCAAGATGTCAAGGGTGAGGCTATATGACGCCGATCTGGACGTGTTTCGTATGCTGCTGGATCGCTGTTCAAAGTCCCACGGTCCCGTTTTGAGAGAGGTGGTGAGAATGTGATGGATCTAGGTTATAGTCAGTCGTTTCGGATGTTGGTCTACAGCGGCCGCAAGAACGTCCGACAGGTTGTTGTGGATGTTTACTCTAATGGTTATCTAATGGTGCTTTTGTCACGTTACTGTGACCAGCGTGCGGGTAGTGCTTTCTGTAACAGGGTGGCGGACTTCTAAGGCTGTCTGTCAGTGGCGTGTCAGGCGGACTTGTTCTCAGCATCCGTGTTCCACGGGCCTCCGCCACGGAAAGGCTGTCTGCCGGTGGCGTGTCAGGCGGACTTGTTCTCAACATCCGTGTTCCACGGGCCTCGGCCACATCATGATCGGATCGACCGGTCTGCGCTAGCCATGGCCGTCGGATACCGTCTACCTGTGGCGGATTTTCTTTACACGGCTGGTGTTGCCACTTACCCCGAGCTCTTCAAGCTGAATCTTCAACCTCCCGTCTCCACCCCATCTGTTGACGGTTCAACCGACACCGCCAGGAAAATGCGGGATTTCATGGCCGAACGATCTTCGCGACCACGGTCTTTGCGAAGCCTCTGTGTTCTTCTAGTGTCCGGGCTTCTAGGATGGGGTCACGCCCAGGAAGCTAACCCGGCCCAGTTGGACATTGCGCCCAAGGTGAAAGACGACCTCAACTTCAAGGGCATTGAAGGCATTCTGATGTAGAACAAGAAGCCTGGTCCTCGAGTTCACTAGAGCAAATCATTTTGAGTGTGACTGTAATTGAGTGTAAGTTCTCGTTTGCAGCATTTGTGAGCGGTTGTATCTTTGAAGGTTGAGTGTTTCCGTGTCCTCTTTGAAGAAGTTGATATTCTTTACATTTCGGGTTGCCTGTGCCAGGACATTGCGAGTAGTTTGCTGTCTGTGACTAGTTTTCGCCTTCGTTTGAACCTTGTAGTGTTTGCTTCAAGACAGTTAGCACTAAGCTACAACGGCAGGGCTTCCTTATTGTTTGATGATGATGATGATTTACACGGTGGTCGCTTTGTTCAACGCCAAGCAGATTTGTTTTTGATTTTGTGTGTTTCCATTTGAATGTATGCTTTGAAGCGTGTTTTTGCGTTGTCGCGCACTCGTGTGTGGTGTGTGTGTGTGTGTGTGTGTTGTGTGTGTGTGTGTGTGTGTGTGTGTGTGGAGAGAGAGAGAGCGAGAGAGAGAGTGAGTGTGTGTGTGTGTGTGTGTGTGTGTGTGTGTGTGTTTAAGGATAATAGCTGTTTTCCTTGGAAAGCATTCGTTTGAGGCTAGTGAAGCCTGTAACATGTGTCCATAACTGTGGAACCTCACTTTCGTTCCTTTCTCATACGCAGCCGGCGATGGATCGAATGCCGGGGTGTGACGAAAAGTTGTAACTCCCCGAATGGTTTAACTCCCAGGGAGTTAAACTGTTCATATGTAAATTTTAACTCCCCGGGAGTTAAACTAGAATGACTCCCACCTTGTGCCAAAATAACTCCACTCAGTAAAACTTCAAAATGTTCTAAAATCTTTTTTTGTACAAGTCTCAGCAAATTCTTGAAACGTTAAGGGGGAGTCATTTTGTACATATATCAGACTTAACTCCCACCCTGTAACAGAATGACCCCCCTGGGAGTAAGTACAGATTAACTCCCGGGAGTTAATCCAGGCGTGTATAAGTTTAACTCCCTGCCCACTAAGGGAGTCATTTTTTTCACAGTTTAGAATAACTCCCCTGGGAGTTAATGTGTACACGTGTTTTCTGACTCCCAGGAAGTTACTTTGTAACAGAGGGGAGTTAATCTGATCATGACTAAGATGACTCCCCCACCCACCTATTCCCAGGTGTCTTTTGGTAAGAGAATGGAGAGGGGGATTTAATGTTCATGATCATCATCGTCATAGAAAAAGGAAATGTCCGTATACATATTCCTGTGCTCATCTATGTATGTCCTTGATAGTTTACTATGCCTTTTTGTATATAATCTGTATGTAAAGTCTGTATATACATGAATTAATGGTTTGATGCCTTTGGTAGAAATACTGTACCTTCAGTCTTTGGCGTTCTCTCTCTCTCTCTCTCCTCTCTCTCTCTCTCTCTCTCTCTCTCTCTCTCTCTCTCTCTCTGTACAGCATGTCTTCCACGGCCACAGCATGTCTTCCACGGCCAGGATGGCCGTCACAGTCTACATGTAACTCCCCCCCCCCCCCTCCAACATGGTCAAGTCGTCCACAGTAATTGACGATGCAGTCTGCTGTTAGTAATGTACAGTCAGACAAGCCTGAACTAAAAGCCACGCTTGAAACGAAACAGAAAACTTTCAGGTGTTCCCAACTCAAAACTCTCACTCGTTGGCGTGATGCTTTAGCTCTTCGCTACCTGAATGACCCTGTCCCTGACTCTCCGTTCAACATTATATGGAAAGACAGGGATGAGGGCAATAAAGTTATTAAAGTACCGCTGTGCTGTGAGGAGGTTTCAAAATACAATTTAGCTAAGACATTTGTTCAGATCTACAAGCATGACACTGAAAAATGCCTTACAATAACACTCTATTTCCTAAAAAAAAATAACAAGAAAAAAGGGTGCTGGCTCATGCTTAGTCCAGGGTTTTAAGTGTGAGGCATGGGCAAAGACTGAGTTTCAAATATTGTGTGCCATTGTGGGCAAACTTCAAGACTCTGGCATGGATGCCAGCCATGTGTGGGATGAGCACAGGGCGCTGGGCTACATCACCGAGGACGACGCCAACAGTGACCAGCAGGACAATGCAGGAACTCAGTGTGAAGGCCCCGTTATCACTGAACTCCTTGCGGATACAGCCAGCCACCACGTCATCTTTCCTGTCACCACGGAGTCCGCATCACTGTGTGATTCACAGTCCTGTGAGGTCAACACTGATGTCACAGAGACTGCCACTGACACTGACCCCACTACCCAGAGATAACAACTACCAGTGACACTGACCCCACTACCCCAGAGATTACAACTACCAGTGACACTGACCCCACTACCCCAGAGATAACAATTACTAATGACACTGACCCCACTACCCCAGAGATAACAGCTGCCAGTGACACTGACCCCACTACCCCAGAGATAACAACCACCAGTGACACTGACCCCACTACCCCAGAGATAACAACCACCAGTGACACTGACCCCACTACCCCAGAGATAACAACCACCAGTGACACTGACCCCACTACCCCAGAGATAACAACCACCAGTGACACTGACCCCACTACCCCAGAGACAACAGCTGCCAGTGACACTGACCCCACTACCCCAGAGATAACAACCACCAGTGACACTGACCCCACTACCCCAGAGACAACAGCTGCCAGTGACACTGACCCCACTACCCCAGAGATAACAACCACCAGTGACACTGACCCCACTACCCCAGAGATAAGCACAATTACCAGTGACACTGATCTCACTACCCAAGAGATAAGCACAATTACCAGTGACACTGATCTCACTACCCCAGAGATAAGAACAATTACCAGTGACATTGACCACACTACCTCAGAGATCAGAACAACTACTGGTCAGACTGACACAACCACCACAGAGGGGACCACTTCTACTGACAACACAGACCCCACCGCCACCAATGACAGTACAAGCACAGAAGCTAAGAATTGCATCCAGTGCTCTCTTTCTTTCACTGCATCTGTCTGTATATCTTGCATCAAAAGCCTTGATGCAGATATTAAAACTCAGATTGACAACAAACTGAGGATTTTAAAACAGACGATGCAGGAGAAAATTGACAGTCTGCAAGATGAGTGCAACACACTACGCAATCAGCTGAAAGAACAAACGAAGCTGATTGACAGTGTGTCTGACCGTCAAAAGCACCTCTTGAAATCAGCACGTGACAGTCAGCACCATACCACGTCCACTGTAAAGTCATCAAAAAAGTCAACGCAGCCAGAACTAAAACAACGGGAACAATCTAGCGACGTGTGTACTAAGCATAGTGGTGTTACGGCTGACAAAGAACAGACTGTCACTCACGCTGTGACCGACTCAGTCACTGTCACCAACAACAAACCAGCCTTTGACAGACAGCAGACTGACTCCACCCCTGTCATAGGTAATACCACAGCAGTCTCTGACCGACAGCTCAATCAAACCACCCCAAAATTCAGGATCCGTCTTCCCCCGAAAGGCAAACTTGTCAACTTCATTGTGGGGGATTCTAACCTTCAGTATATTGACCGACAGAGACTGGACAGGACGGGGCTCACCCATGTACGCACAATGCCTGGGGCGAAGGTGACTGACGTCACTGCTGCCCTCAGAGATTGTGCAGTACGAGAGGATGTGCAGCGGGTGGCATTGCATGTGGGGGGAAACGACCTTCACAAACACTACTCTGTAGACACGCTACAGCAGGACTTTGGTCAGCTTCTGGGACAGGTGAAAAGAGTTTTTCCTGCTGCCAAAATTGCTGTCTCTGCCCTACTTCCTAGAAAACCTATTCCTTTGAAATTCATTAATTTGATGAATAGGGAACTGCATGTCCTATGTGCAGAAACTAGTGCATGTTTTTTGTTTGAAACAAATTTCGTTGATCAAAATCTTAGGATCGTTCAAAGCTATTTCACATCGGATGGTATTCACCTGTCTGCCAGTGGCTTGTCGCTCTGGTTACGGCAAATCATTCAGTTTCTGGCACTCCGTGTGAACCGGCCTCCACGGAATACGGGTAATGGGCACACCCAGAGCTATGTCAGGAACAGCCCATTGCAACAAACCGTAACAGATCACAGTCTTCAAAATTAAAAGAAAACCAAGACAAGCAGCCTGTCCCTACTGAGTGCCGTCGGAGTGTGCAGCCCATGTTCCCCCAGTCAGTAGGAAATCGTCCTGATTCCTATCCTACAAATTTACCCCCAGAGACAGTCCAACGTAGTTCAAACAATCACTTGGACAGTGCTCCTGAAATTGTCCACCAGAAATCCAGTTGTTCTTCTAATGAAACCTTTTCCCACCATGCAATGCCACCCATGCCGTACTTTAACAGACCCCCCATTACATCAGTGCCGATGTTTCCCCCCATGTGACCTTTCTCCCCCTTCCCTCCTCTGCCTTTCAATCCTTGGACACAAATGCACCCTTATCTTCCCTCTCCCCCTGCTTAACAGAAATTCCGGTATCTGGAATTCAGATAACAGCTTGCTGTCTCGCCTTCCAAGTGCAGGCCCGAGCCCTTGCCTACCCTCCCCCCCCCCCCCCCAAATTTACCCATCCCTGCCTCTCAGCTCCCCCCCCCCCCCCCTCACCCCCAGCCGTGTCTTCTTTCCCTCCTGCTTGCTCCGTCTCACCTTCACCTTCCCACCACGCACTGACTTCTCCTCCCTACCCCCCTCCCCCAACCCTGTGAGTCTTGCCCCCCCCCCCCCACCCCCACCCGGTATTGCTTAGTTACTGTGGATGACTGTACTATTGTGACCCGGACAGCTTGAAAGCGACAGTTGTCTTGGTTGGTCATACTTTCCTGAATATTGTTATCATACACATACTTGAATTGTCCTTTGGACTGAACTTCATTGCCCTGCTTTTTGGATTTTGTGTGTTCTTGGATATTTTATGATTGCTGATTTTATATTTTAATTGTTATTGTAACAGTATATCTATTTTGTTTTATTGCTCAGAACTTTGCTCTAGAATTAATGCAATGGACCATTGTAATGTAATTAATGCTGATACTGGATTACGCTTTGGTCACCTAAATGTTTATCATCTGCCAAATAAGATTCATGATGTCTGTTTTCTTCTAAACGAATCCCCTTATATTCATCTGCTTGGTCTTAGTGAAACTCGCCTTGACTCCCGTTTCACTGATACAGCTTTATCCATAACTAACTATAACTTTGTCCGACGCGATGCACATCACTCTGGTGAAACAGGACTTGGAATATATATTCATCAAAGCATCGCTCACTGTACAAAAAAGCGGCGTGACCTTGAGCCTGATAATGTTGAATGCATGTGGCTGCAGGTAAAACCCTCCAACTCAGCCCCTCTTCTAGTTGGATATGTGTACAGGAATCCCGCTGTCCACTTTCCTTTGGTATGACAACTTTGTACACATGATGGATGATGTATATAAGAGCTATCCAAATGTCATTCTTCTCGGTGATTTTAACATTGATCTGTTAAAACGGCAGCCTGCCTGGGATGCGACCACCACACTTTTTGGCTTGCATCAGCTTATTCATAGTCCAACTAGAATCGCAAAGACATCGTCTACATTGCTGGATCATATCTACACGAACAACAAAGCCATGGTATCCAATATAACAGTGGGCAACAAAAGCATAAGCGACCACTGTCTCATTTTGTGCACTTGGTCTTGTAAACTTCCAAAGCAACAGAATAAGGCCACACAACCATTCAATATCGCTGCTTCAAAAATTTCAGTAAGGATGAATTTTTCCTCGACTTAAGCTTAGCTCCTTTCTACAGTGTACTCAATTACACAGATCCAAATGAAGCGTATAATACCTGGTATAATATCTTTCTCTCAATCGTTGATAAACATGCCCCACTTAGAAGAAAAAGGGTAAAGCACAGAGTACTTCCCAGCTGGCTGACAAAAGACATTATTATAGAAATGGCACTAAGGGATGCACTTAAAACCGCAAAAAAAGTAGATGAATATAAAAAGCAGAGAAACAGAGTATCAGATCTGGTTAGAAAATCAAAATCTGAGCATTTTAGGAAGCTGATAAACGCAAACAGGGATACAGCATCATTATGGCGTGCTGTTAATGAAATAACTGACAAGTCGAGAAAGAAATCAGATAATACTGCGACTATGTGGTCTGCTAACACTTTCAACAATCATTTCCTTCAGGCAACTGAATCAGTACAAACGGCTGCCAGTGTCACATTCTTTAATCGATATGAGACTCCAGCTGTTCTCCTATCGTTTTGTCAAGAACGATTAAATACTAGAGATTCATTTAGCATCCCCTTGCTTGCTATTAATGAAGTTGGTTCCTTAATTTCAAAACTTAAAAATAAAAAAGCAATGGGTCCAGATAACTTAAATGCTTCTATACTCAAGCTTGCTCTACCTTACATTGTTGATACCCTTACGTATGTTTATAATTTGTGTATTGATCAGAATGTCTTCCCATGTGGTCTAAAGGCAGCAAAAGTCATTCCCATACCCAAATCAAGAGATCTCACTGATTTAAACAATTTTAGACCAATATCTCTTTTATCTGTTGTATCGAAACCTCTTGAGATGCATGTTCACAAACACCTAACTAAACATATGGAACATCACAAACTGTTCCACCCATTTCAGTCAGGCTTTCGTCGAAATCACTCATGCCACACGGCCTTAACACGCCTCTGTGATACATGGCTATCAGCCATCAACGAAAGAAAACTCACTGGAACTGTTTTCCTCGATTTTAAGAAAGCGTTTGATCTTGTAGACCACAACATATTATTAAAAAAAATGACTGCATATGTTCAAAATCCGGCAGTAGTCACCTTCTTTCAGTCATATCTTGAAGACAGGACCCAGCGTGTTTACTTAAACGGTACTTATTCCTCTGAAGGAATAGTGAGCTGTGGCGTTCCACAAGGCTCTGTCCTTGGACCTCTTCTCTTCTGTATTTTTATAAATGACCTACCGATGCACATATCTCACAATGATGTCATCTGTGATCTGTTCGCTGATGATAGTTCTCTTCACTGTAGTGATACAAACATCATGTGTGTACAAATATCGTTACAACAAAGTATAACTGATGTCTTAGAATGGTGCAACCAAAACCGAATGGTGCTTAATCCGCACAAAACAAAATGTATGGTCCTAGC
>JAMYXO010003389.1:5000-7500 GCA_033310375.1 Conus canariensis | reverse complement strand
ACGCACAACACACACACACCGCGCGCGCGCGCGCGCGCGCGCGCGCACTGATCTTGTGGTTAAAGCTCTGCAAGTTTTAATCAAGAGTCCTGTTGGCTCTGTACTTTGTTTAGCAATTAGTTATTGTTCTCTTGTTAGTTTAGCAATTAGTTATTGTTCTCATGTTAGTTTAGCAATTAGTTATTGTTCTCTCGTTAGTTTAGCAGTTAGGTATTGTTCTCATGTTAGTTTAGCAATTAGTTATTGTTCTCTCGTTAGTTTAGCAATTAGTTATTGTTCTCTCGTTAGTTTAGCAACTAGTTATTGTTCTCTCGTTAGTTTAGCAATTAGTTATTGTTCTCATGTTAGTTTAGCAGTTAGTGATTGTTCTCATGTTAGTTTAGCAGTTAGTTATTGTACTCTTTAACTGAACTTAATGCTTTTTAAATTTTGCTAATGGTGAATAATACACGTAAATACGCAATATCAAAGAAGTACACATTCATATGTATGAATGCGCCCATTCCTATGCACATGTAATCACACAGACATAACAGTAGTAATGCACTGCACAACTCCTTTCCTTTTTCTGTTATCTCTCTCGCTTTTCGTCTGATATCACTCTTTGTAAAAAGACTTTAAACTAAATAAATAACGGACACGACTTCTGTCTGTCTGTCTGTCTGTCTGTCTGTCTGTCTCTCTCTCTCTCTCTCTCTCTCTTCCTCTCTTCCCAAACGCACGCGCACACACACTCCCCCCCCCCCCACACACACACACATGCGCGCGCGCGTGCACGCACACACATGCGGTCATACGCACTCATGCACGCACGCGCGCTCGCTCACAGACACTGACTGACTGAAACCATTTACTGTCAGATTAACATAGTGTTGTACTGACAGACAGACAGACAAGACACACACACACACACACACACACACACACACACACACACACACACACACGACAGTTATGTAACTTCACCAAAACAAACAAAACGAAAGAAAGAAAGAAAGAAACCAACCTCCCAAACCCTCCGAATATAGCAAAACCTTGACGGAATGAAATAAAGAGCATGACAGATAGCGTAAACGAAAAACAGACAAGCTGATAAAACACGTTTTTCTTGAATGTGTATCAGATATTTAAAAATTACATCACATGAGAGGAAACTTTGATGGTCGTTTACAGTATTCTTTGAAGAAGACTTGAAAGAATCTGGCCCAGAATCAACAGTTTTACGAAAAATATAATCCATGGCTAATGTGTGATTTCTGTCGGTTGGTTGTTGGATGCATGGCTAATATGTAATTTCAGTCGATGTAGTTGTTGGATGCATGGCTAATATATAATTTCTGTCGATCTGTTGTCGGATGCATGGCTAATATGTAATTTCTGTCGATGTGTTGTTGGATGCATGGCTAATATGTAATTTCTGTCGATGTGTTGTTGGATGCATGGCTAATATGTAATTTCTGTCGATGTGTTTTGGATGATGGTAAGTTTTGTTTGTTTGGTGGGATGCATGGCAATATGTAATTTCTGTCGGATGTGTGTGTTGGATGCATGGATGTATTTGTCGTGTGTTGTTGGTTGAATCAAGTAATTTTGTCGATTGACAGTGGGTGAGTTGTTGTTATGTGGATGCGTGTGATCGTTGTGTTGTGTGTGTGTGTTGTGTGTTGTGTATTGGTTGTGTTGCGTTGTGTGTGTGTGAAGTCAGTCAATTTTTTTGTCTGTGAAACAATGTCAACAACGCCTTGATGTTAACTGTCTTTTCGGACTAAGCTCGATTCCAATCCGTTTTGTGTGTTTGTGTTTTCATTCTTTCCATTTAATGCTAATTCGATTTCTTCATCATCTGTTTAAATCTCTCTTTATTTGCATTATTTTAACGACATTGTTCTGCTCTTTGTAGTGGTTCTGTTTTTAGGTCTGCAAGCACAGGAAGAAAGAGGCCCGCAGACTAAGCTTAAGGGGTATGCACGTGCATATATCTAAGTACGCACACATTAATATTTGTGAGCACACATGTTCACATTCAAACATACACATTTACAGACAGGCGGACAGACACACGCGCGCGCGCACATACGCACTGACACACACACACACACACACACCACACACACACGCACGCGCGCGCGCGCGCGCGTGCACACACACACAGACACACAGTGATGCACCTAGGTGTCAAAGTCGGGAGATAGTCCGATTGAAACAAACTCGCAATGTCCGATAGTGTTACCCCCTGTGAGGCTAACTGTCGGGTTGAAATGTTTCACCAGTGGGGCAAGTTTCCTGTTAATTTCCACGTCTTTCAGACAAAGCATCATACAGTATACACAGAATAGCTTAATAAAATCAGACCAATCCATTTCAATGTTGGCATGATGATTATATGACGAAGTGATCGTACATTGTAACCTTGCTCAAACTATCGGATTTTCCCCAAGAACAAGGAAGAAAAGAACTCTGCCACTCGCTCCTTTTGTTTTTCACAACACAATTGTAACTA
>JAMYXO010003388.1:12500-15000 GCA_033310375.1 Conus canariensis | reverse complement strand
GCTCCTCCGCGGGCCGACACCCTCCCCGAAGACTCTGCACCCCGGCGCTGACCGTGGCTTCCCACAGTCTGACTCCTCCCTGCGATGGGCACGACACCCAACGTACACACACCAGACGCCCTCTCGACGGGTCCGGGGCTCGTAGGACGCCTCCTCCTCTGAAGGCCCCGCCGGACACCAAGGGTGGAAAAGGCCTGGTGCAGCGCCCTCTCACAGGACGCCTAAACCGGGACGAGGAACCAGTGCCGGAGAACTCCCGGAAGAGTACCGGTAGCCGGAGGAGAGCTGCCCCACAGAAGGCAGACGGCCTGGGTGGTCTCCCTCTCCCGGGAAAACAACAGGCACTGGAAAGCGCCGCTCACCCGCCGGCACGCGGCAGTAGACTGAGGTGGTCTGGCCCCAGCCTCAGGACGGAACAGGATACCTGCTGACACAACTGGACATACAGACGATCAACCACACCAGTTCTGCAACTGGCTGACAGTGGCTGCAACAAGGACGACACCGACTCAGCACAGGCCAAGGGCACCCAAACCCGACGAGGACCTGGCACTAACTATGACTCGAAGTCACTCTTCAAAAACTAACGGCGCTGCCGCCGCACCTACAAGGCGTACGTCCACTCCGACGAACACCAGGGACCGAAGTGAAGCTACCCCAACACATTCCGCCCTGGTCGGAATCAAGCGAACTCTACTCACCACACAAAACAACGATTGGTCAGAGAGGTGTATCCCTCCGCAGAGCTGACACGCCTGACCAACGGACTAGTTGTTGCTCGTGCAACAACACGACAATTTACCACAACAACTCACAGACTTGACAACACAACAACAGCCGATATCCTGCCCCGCCTTCTCTGGTGTAGAACCAAAGTAACAAAAGGGTAACAATCGGGAACGAAACCAACCTCCCGCTTCCATTCCATTTCTTCAATATGTGAAGACTGGAATGAAAGAATATTGTATGTCCTATTTCCCCAGCCTCCTACCTAGCCTAATCTTTCTACCTAACCCTGAGGAACTTAACCTAACTGTAGCTAACTAAACCCCAACCTTACCCCGCGCGCGCGCGCGCGCGCGCACACACACACACACACACACACACACACACACACACACACACACACACACACACACAAGCACACATACATACACGCATACATGCACGCTCTATATCTTGAATCCACACCACTCTTAAACACGTGGACGTACTAGTTTAGTACCGCCGATCGGTGACACTGTGTGGAAGTGATTCAGCTTCCTGGCATGCTGTTGGTACACTGTCACGTTTCATATGAACAGAGGAGTGTGGGGATAACAACTGATCTGTACACCTTTGGCTTGGTCTCTAGACTGAAGCCTCTTCTATTCCAAACATCGGTGTGTAGTCTGCCAAGGTTGCACTTGCTTTTGCAATTCTGACGCTAACTTCATCGTCGATGGTGACATTCTGAGACAGTGTGCTGCCAAGGCAGTGAATGTACTCACCACAGCAAGTCTCAACACAATTGACCGTGGTGTTAGGCTACAGAAAACTTGTCGATGCTGGATTGCATGTCATTTTCTGAGCCAGCATTGAAGGCGCAGTCATCAGCAAACAGAAAGTCCCTGAGGATATCTGTCATCACCGTAGCTTTTGCCTGGGGCCTCTTGAAGTTAAACAGCTTTCCATCTGCTCTGAATCTGATGTTGATGCCTGCATCTCCGTCTCTGAAAGTGTCAGTCAGCATTGCAGAGAACATGAGGCCGAACGGAGTAGGTGCCAAAATACAGACATGCTTTACGCCATTTGTGACGGGGAAGGGGTTAGATGTCTCTCCATTTTTCTGGATTCGGGCCTGAATTCCACCATGGAACCGTAGCACCATAGAGATAAATTTCAGTGGGCATACATACTGACATTATGGAAGGCCTTGGTCAGTATCTTGCTGGCTGTAGAAAGGAGGGATATGCCTTGGTAGTTGTCACAAGCTTGGGTCTTCCTTTTGCGCTTGCATAAGTGGATAATCGCTGCATCTTTGAACTCCTGAGGGATCGTCTCCTGCTGCCACATCAGAAGAAACAAATGATGAACTGGAATGGAGTCTGAACCACGAGCTTTACCAGTAGACAGCAAACACATCACTTCTGGGATCTCATAGAGGGTGGGTGGTTCATCCATTCCCTCGCTCATGGGCACTTGAGGGGGCCCGTCAATGGGTTTGTCACTGATCGATGACGGGTGCTTTAGTACGCTGTTGAACTGTTCTGCCCGGTGTTCCAAGATCTTTTCCTCGCCAATGATCAATGTTGTTTCCATCAGCGCTGAGTAGAAGGGATGATTCTGCAGGTGTAGGTCCATACATTTCTTTCAAGGCATCATAAAAGTTCTTCATATCATGCCTGTTGCCATATCCTTGGATCCCGTCAGCTTTGTTGGTCAGCCACATGCATCTTACGTCGTTTTTTTTTTTTCGTTTTTTTTTCTTGAACTGTTCTACGTATGCTGTTGAATGCAT
>JAMYXO010003388.1:0-7500 GCA_033310375.1 Conus canariensis | reverse complement strand
AGTGCAAGGAAAAGATATCTCAAGTAGAACCATGGAGAGAGACAGACAGACAGACAGACAAAGACAAAGACAGACAGGATAGACGGGCAGACTAATGGACAGAGAGACAGACAGATACAGACACAGACACAGACAGAGAGTTTAAGCACTGGAGATGGCAGCAGCAGACAGAGACAGGCAGAGATCCCTTGCGATCGCCTCAATCACTGGACGGCACAGAGAGGATTGAACCTGAGCTGCCTTGTGTTATCATTGGTTGGCTGTGACAGACACAGATCGGTCAGGCTGAACGTTTAACGACACAGAGAGGATTGAACCTGAACTGCCTGGTGTTATCCTTGGTTGGCGGTGACAGACACAGATCGGTCAGGCTGAACGCTTAGCATGGAGCAGTTCATTTGATGGTGGGGTGTCGTTTTAAACTGTGCGTAACTTAAGTAAACATCAACCTATAAAAGATAAATGAATGAATGAATGAATAAACTAAAAATGATTACAACAATAATAATAATAATAACGATAATAACACTAATAGAAATGGTAAACAAGTTGGGTATTTTATGCTCCCATAAGAAAACCTAACACAGAGTAACTTTTATTCAAGACTGGCACAGCCTTTTAAACTTGAATAAAGTCAGACAAATACATAGACGAACAATCTAATGTGGGGGAAAAAAACAAGCGCAGGCCAACAACTGAACCATCTTCATAGTAATGACTTGGCAAAGATTTGGACTTAAGGAGTGGGGGGGGGGGGGGGGGGGGGGGGGGGGGGGATTTGAAGATAGAGAAACTGGGAACATGAAATTAAGAAAATATGTTACAGATATGAAAACTCTTCACTAGCTGCATAAGGGAACCATCGCAATCCCTTTTGAAGAAATGAATAGAAATGATAATAATAAAGATGATGATGATGATGATGATGATAACGACTAAGGGTTGATAAAAAGAAAACAAACAACATGGTGATGCTTTATTGCAGGCACCGAGTTCTCCAGAGGATGTCTGGATCCCCTTCATTAAATCCATGTACCCCGATCTCCTTCAGACCACCCATTTCTTCCCACCCCTTTTCTTCCATCGGGTTCCTCACACTGTGGAAAATGTCGCTGGGGAGACTGCTCTTGTCAAAGAGGATCCACAGCAACGGTTATCAGCATCATCACAGCCATCAGCATCATCACAGGCATCAGCATCACCACAGCCATCAACATCATCACAGCCATCAGCATCAACACAGCCATCAACATCATCACAGCCATCAGCATCACCACAGCCATCAACATCATCACAGCCATCAGCATCAACACAGCCATCAACATCATCACAGCCATCAGCATCACCACAGCCATCAGCATCAACACAGCCATCAGCATTAACACAGCCATCAACATCATCACAGCCATCAGCATCATCACAGCCATCAACATCATCACAGCCATCAGCATCAACACAGCCATCAACATCATCACAGCCATCAACATCATTACAGCCATCAACATCATCACAGCCATCAGCATCATCACAGCCATCAACATCATCACAGCCATCAGCATCATCGCAGCCATCAGCATCAACATCATCTCAGTCCTCCCCAGCAGGCTCAGTTTTCACAGATGTCCCATCAGGCCTGCAGGTCCCCCTCATCCAGGACAGTGATCTTAGGGATGATAAGGCGCAGTCCCTGTGTCTCCAGGCCCTGAGGGGTATCAAAGAGGTCATGATGGTCATATCGCAGATGTTGTTCAGAAAATACCTGGACAACCAAAATAACCCCCAACACAATATCAACCTCACCAATATCATTTCTCAACTGCATAACCCCCAGCAAAACATCAACCCCACCTATATCATTTCTCAACTCCCCTCTGTCACCCACCCGTCCATTCCTCCCAACATTGTTGATGGGGAGTGTGACATCATCATTCTCCACCGCCAATATGGCATTCTGGTGGGTGAGGTCAAATCTGTTGGGGGAGGGCAGCACCTCTCTAAACAGTCACCAGCAGACCAAAATAAGATCATCGCCAAGGTTGTCACAAAGGCCATAAAGCAACTAGACTACCAGGAATTCGCACTGAAGCACCTTGTACACGACTTGGCTGGCGGCAACATCAGGGTGACAAAGGCGCTTCTTCTACCCAACATCACCTCAGCTCAGCTGACCGCGGCAGTGAACAGCTCTCAGCAGCTCCAAGCGGTGAGTAGACATTATAGGCACACCTTAGTGCTGAGAGACAAGACACATTCTTTGCAAACTAAAAATCAGATAACACGTGCAAACAGTCCCCATCTGTCATCTGTCTGTGCACTAATTGTAATGGTTTAGTTTGGCTCACCGTGTCATGACCACAAGCTTACACACATTGAAACTGATGAAGATCTATATTCTGTATAAACAACACTGTACATGCTGCAATTGATATGTGAACGGTATTTGACACATAACTGGATTTCTACTTAACAAGCATGACTGTGGACTGTGAAGTGTTTTAAGCTTGGTGTCTAACAAGGACAGGCGTTATTGAAGTATTCTAAAAGAAAAAAAGTGATTAATCAACTGACAGATTGATTGATTTATAATGATGATGATGATGATAACAATGATGACAGCAAGAATGATAATGAAATAATAATATTGATAATAATAATAATAATAATGATGATGATGATAATAATAATAATGATAATAATAATACTAAAATAATGATAATAACCAAAACAGCAACAATGACTAATAAGTAAAGATAATAATAATAATAGTAATACTAGTACTAATGATGATAATGATAACAATAATAATGATGATGATGGTAATAATGACAGTAATGAATATAATTATAATAATAATAATGATAATGATAATCTTAATAATCATAACGATGATAATGATGATAGTAATAATAATGATAATATGATACTCGCCTGCATACACATGAGCTCGCGGAATTAAAGCTGTACAGGTTGTAACTGACGCATGCCAGTGTACACTTTTTGACATAGATACGTTCATATTGTAACTGACATTGGTTTGTACACATTGTTTGGGGTGGAACTATACAGACTGAATGTTATTGTATGATACATACTGTCACCTAGAGGTCTGCACACCTGTATAATTACATTTTGCCTGTTCTGAACATGATGTAGACACGTCTGCACCTGTTGTATTAATAGGTGTGTAAACATTATGTCACAGGTCTGCTCTACTGTATTCTGTAGGTCTGTGGACACTATATAACAGATATGTACATACTGTATCATATAGATCTGTGATACTATATAACAGATCTGCACCTACTGTATTACAGAATTCTGTGATATTATACTACTGTACGTACTGTACGTATGGTACTATATAGGTCTGTACAGACTATATAACGAAAGTGTACCTTTTGTATTATATAGATCTGTGCATACTAAATTCTAGGTCTGTACCTACTCTGCTGCATAGGTATTTTACAGATCTGAAACTGCTGGATTAAATAGTTCTGTGCATATAACAGATCTGTACCCAACGTTTTACATAGTTATTTTTTTTTACATAGTATGTAACAGGGTTGTACCTACTGATTATATAGTTCTGTATACACAATAGAATATGTCTGAATTTTCAATATTACATAGGGCTATGCATACTATGTAAAGAGATGTAATCAATACATTACATAGCTCTGTACACACTATATAGATAGATAGATAGACATAGATAATATAGACTTACACATACTAAATAACAGGTCTGTACCTTCTGTATGACATAAACCTTTACATACTATATAACAGGTCTGTGACTACTGGATGACATAGACCTATAAATACTCTATAACAGAGTCTGTGTCTACTGTATGACATAGTCCTGTATATGCTATACAACAGGTCTGTGTATGTTGTATGACATAGTCCTGTATATGCTATACAACAGGTCTGTGTCTACTGTATGATATAGACAATACATAGTATGTAACATGTCTGTGTCTGCTGTATGACAGACTTATATATATGCTCTATAACAGGTCAGTGTCTACTGTATGACATAGACCTATACATAATATATAACAGGTCTGTGTCTGCTGTATGACATAGACCTATACATAATATAGAAAAGGTCTGTGTCTACTGTATGACATAGACCTATATATGCTATTGAACAGGTCTGTGTCTACTGTATGACATAGACCTATACATAATATATAACAGGTCTGTGTCTGCTGTATGACATTGACCTATACATAATATATAACAGGTCTGTGTCTATTGTATGACATAGACCTATACATAATATACAACAGGTCTGTGTCTGCTGTATGACATAGACCTATCTATTCTACATAACATGTCTATACCTGCTGCATTACAGAGGTCTGTACATACTACATAACCGGTCTGTATCTATTGTATTACTTAGTTCTGTACATACTATCTAACAAGTCTGTACCTTCTGTTTTATAGAGGTCTGTACACACTACACATCAGGTCCGTATCTACTTCATTACATAATTTCTAATTTACATACAACAGATCTGTTCCCACTGTGTCACATAGTTCTGTACACACTAAACATCAGGTCTGCACTTACTGTATTACATAGTTCTCCATATTCTATATAATAAGTCTGTACCTAATGAATGACATAGGTATGTGCACAGTGTATGGCATAAATCTGGTCTGTTCTAAACATGATGTAAGACATGTCTGTACTTCTGTAGTCTATAGGTTTGTACCTTCTGTATACTTATGGCCTCATTTTGCTGAAAACGAAATTTTTGTAGTGTATTCAAACATCATGCATACTTTTATGATGTCAGTTTTTGGTGGCACTTGAAAGTTTCCTTTCTTATTCTGCTTTTTTCGTTTTCATCCATTTCTTCTCCTCTGTATCTCTTTCTTTCTTTCTCTTGTTACGGGTGGGCTTAACGGAGCGGTGAACGTGGGGTTGCTGCAGTATCCGTCGTACCCTCCCTCCAACACCCCTATTATCCCCCCTCCACCCCCGGCACGGCTGTATAGAGTTTACGCCGGAAACAAAAGACAGACTTGTCCCATGTCACACTGATGGAACAACACGTGTTTATTTTTAATGTCATTGATACCTATGACGTTTTTCATAAATTCATACGTCATTTTTCTCCTGTACTTACTAACAGTCCTATATTCGGAAAACTGTGATTTACACACATGAAGTTCGTGTGTCTGATCAAAAAGAACAAGTTGCCTGTGTCACCTGTGATCGTTCGGTCTTTTAACTGGACATCACCATCTGCCATGTCTTCTGTCTGTGATTGATCTCGCTCCGATACTGCTGACGATTCAATGTACACCACACGTGGAATGGTCAAACTGTCAGCAACCCGTCTTCAATCACTGTTCCTCCGTGAGCACTGCCTGTCAACATCGTTCTGATTTTCTTGTTCGTTATCTTTGTCATTTCTAAAATGGCGGAATAGTGCTGTTAAGATGAGGACTGGCCAGTCATTAAGTTTGTGGCCGTGATGTGTTCAATTCCTTGAGATAACACGCATTGAGAAATACACTGTTTCAAAAAATGAGGTGATATTTATACTTTAAAAAAAAAAAAACACGTATTGGTTGATTTTCGATTTGCTCGTGTACTTCTATTTTTCACTGCAAAAAATCCACGAGGGAGAGAAATCATAGTTGATGGCAAGTTGACATCCAAAGTACAGAGGTAGTGGGTAGCGGGCAAGTAAACTCCAAGTTTGCCATGAACTGCATTTGATGTGACCTTTTCGTTTTCAAGCAGATTCATTGGCCAAAATGTTGAGTGTTTTTCTTCAGATTAACAATAACTTGTAACGATTGTTGAAAATGTCATGTAAATCTGTCTAAGGTCACGGCATACACTGCAGATATGCGCATGCTTGCTGGCAATGGTCTGTTTATAGTTAACTGACATATGACTGTGCACACTGTAAAAGATAATCATTCTGTTTAACAGAATGACACAGGTCTGAGTACAATGTTACTGACACAGGTTTGTACACACTGTAACCGATATTCTATTTAGGACTATCTGTGACAATGACAAACCTTGAACTGGAAGCCTGTACATGCAGTACAGCCCCTGACAATGACATTCCCCTGGATGATGGGTCTGTCCACTGTGTTCCTGCAGGCCTTGTGTGCCTCCACTCGCAGTCAGGACGTGACACAGGCTGTCAGGCGGTGTCTATGTTCTGACCTGCTACAACGGCCAGAGAATTGGTGGAACGCCGTATGGACAGCGGGACCTGACCCCTCCATGACGGACATCACCCACACACGCCTGGTAGCCAGGTAAGACATAAACTAAAAACATTCTGAACATGCTGATTATTATAAACACTTTCCAGGAAACTGAATGTTTATGCACACGTGCGGCGTGTGTGTGTGTGTGTGTGTGTGTGTGTGTGTGTGTGTGTGTGTGCGCGCGCGCGCGCGCGCAAAAGCGCACACACATGCATACACCTGTCTCTCACTCTCTGTCTGTCCGTCTGTCTGTCTGTCTGTCTGTCTGTCTGTCTGTCTCTCTCTCTCTTCTCTCTCTCTCTCTCTCTCTATATATATATAGAGAGAGAGAGAGAGAGAGAGAGATAGAGAGAGATTTGTTCATCATATTTATCAATATAATTTTCCTCATTCACCGAATGCTCAAGTGAAACTGATATCCCCAATGCCACTGAAATCTGGCAAACAGTCATTACAGAGAAAGAAGAGAGATGTTTTATGTATCATCATGTATGTCATCCTCAAGGTAATGATTTTCCAACACAAGCATATTTCATGCTACAGAACTGGGTTCACTGAAATTACTGTTGCAATGTAAACAACTGAAACGAAGGAAAAAGAGGAGAGGGGTGTGGGGTATGCACTCGTGTGCATACACGCACGCCCGCGCGCGCGCGCGCGCACCACAAAACACACACACACACACACACACACACAACACACACACGCAATTCTCTCTCTCTCTCTCTCTCTCTCTCTCTCTCTCGCTCTCTCTCTCTCGCGCGCGCGTGC
This sequence comes from Conus canariensis, assembly GCA_033310375.1. Lineage (NCBI taxonomy): Eukaryota > Metazoa > Mollusca > Gastropoda > Neogastropoda > Conidae > Conus > Conus canariensis. Next base: position 477 of record JAMYXO010003388.1, on the reverse strand, counting down.
ACACACACACATTCTCTGTCTGTCTGTCTGTCTGTCTGTCTCCCTCTCTCTCTCTCTCACATTCTCTCTCTCTGTCTCTCTCTCTCTCTCTCTCTCTCTCTCTCTCACACACACACACACACACACACACACACACACACCGACTGAACGATTGAACATGTTTGTCCTTTGTGTAAAGAGGCTCGTGAAAGCGAGGTTCAATTTGTGTTTTGCTGTCCAGCCTTGGAAACACTGAGAAACCAGTTTATCCCATCAAAATATCATAGGCACCCTTCTGCATTTAGGCTTATTTTACTAGTGGCTTCAGCTCGTGAAGATGTTATCAGACAATTTGCCATCTCTGTGTATAAGGCGTTCAAAATCCGTTCCATTTGCTGTGCGTGATTGATATCTTTGTCCTTTCCTGTTGAATGTCTGATTTCTTTTTTTCTATTTTCTTTTTAAGTGAACACTTTTAATATCAAATCATTTTCCAAA
>JAMYXO010003387.1:0-20323 GCA_033310375.1 Conus canariensis | reverse complement strand
TTCTCTCTCTCTCTCTCTTTTTTTCTCTTTTCTCCTTTTGTTTTATCTCTTCCATCCCTTTTCTGTTTAAAACGCATAAAATTGTACCCTTGCACACCCCACACACCCCAAACACACACACACAAAACACACACACACACACAAAACCCCACTTTTACCCAACACCCCAAACACATAACCCATCCATGCCCCTGAGTGTGTGTTTTGTGTTTGTTGTTTTGTGGTTGTTTTGGCAATCCAGAAAGGTTGGTGGTTAGGGGGTGGGAAAAACCCGGGGTGAGAGAGGGGGGAGACGGGGGAAAGGGGGCCGGGGAGGGGAGAGAGGGTGTGTGTGTGGGGTTTTATGGTGTGCGGCGTGCGTGCGGGCGTGGTGCGTGCGGGGCTTTGGCGTGTGAGCGTGCTTGTGTGTAGGTGTTTGTATCTATGCGTGCAGGGCCCCCGTGGTTTTGTGTGCATGAAATTATGTGCCTCCGGTACTTTTTCCCAAACGCTCCATCAAACCAGGGACTTTAAAGGGGGGGGGGAAAGCCGTTTTAAAAAACCTAACACAGTAATCTTGCTCTCTCCGTGCCACCCAACGCTGCGCGTTTTTTCGTTATCAAATTTAATCTGCAACCCCCTACGTGTGAGTCCTTTTGGGCCCGCCTGAATCACGTCGCTTAAAGAGAGTTTCAATCCCCAAGGGAAATGTTCGCCCAAATTGACGGTTCTTTAAACCCAAAAATCAATACTTGGGAAATTATTAACCCGGCCCCGCAAAAGCAATTTGTGCTTTTTATGTTCTCTTTATTGTAAAGTTTGGAATTTTTTCGTTTCCCAGTTTTTGTGGGTTTTTTTTTTTAATTTTCCCAAATGTGTGGCCCGAAAAGGTTTGAAACCACTTTAAAGGTCTTGTGGTCGAGGAAAAGACTGGGGAAAGAGTTTCTGGTTGTGTTCGGAACGAAAAAGAAAAGGGTTTTAAAAAGGGAAAGAAGGGGGGGGGGTGGGAGGGGGGGAAGGAATCTCTTATTACCCAAAGTTTTTTGTTTTTTTTTTTAAATTTTTTTTCCTTCGCCCCCCCCCCCCCTCCCTACCCAACTCTATCCCCTTGCACTCTCATTGACCCCTTTGTCTTTATCTCGGGTTTTTGTGTGTTGTTGCATGTCTGACTCTCTGTGTTTTATGTGTCGTCTTCTCTTTTGTCTCTGTCTCGGTCTCTGTCTCTCTCTCTCTCCCCTTCTCTCTCTCTCTCTCTCCCTTCTCTCTAAAAAGAAAAATTTTTTACAAAACACAAGGTGTAAACATTTTGTTAAACGCCATTTCACCCTTTTCACCTCATCATCATTCTTCACTCATTTTCTTTCATAATCACCCATCATCCCCCAATAATCTCATCATCATCATAATCACCATCATCATCCCCCAATCATCATCACCATCACCACCCCCCACCACCCTATAAACCCTCTTCATACATCCATCTTTCATCCCCCATCATAAATCACCATTTTCATCCCCCCATCCCATCATCATCATCACCCCCCATCTTTCATCACCATCATCATAAATCACCCTTTAAACCATCTCTTTATTATAATCATCACCATCATCCCCTAATCCCATACCCTTATAAATTTTCCCTTTTTTTATCCCCATCATCATCACCAAAATCTTCATCATCATAAACCACCTCATAATCATCATTTTTAAATCTAAATTATCACCATCATTTAATCATAAATCATCATTTTCACAATCACTTAACCCATCATTTTTCATCATTTTCCCTTCATCATAAAGATCTTTCAGTTTTCTCTTTCATGATTTATAATCAACTTCACCCTGACCATCATTTAAACCCCAACCCCCCCCAAAAAACACCCCTTCATCATAACTGTCTTCATCATTTTTGAATTGTGTCTATTTTTGAAACCCCCCTCATGACCAAAAACTCATTGTTTGACTGCTCCGCAGTGTTTGGAAAAAACTGTCCCGGAGAAAAAAAAAAATCTTTGGTGGGGATGAAAACCTGTTCTAGGAAAACGAAAAAAAAAAATAAATCAAACTTCCCGGGAAATTTCTTCCATTTTTAAAATGCCCACAAACTTTTAACATAGGCAGCAGCTGGCAGAATTTTTTAAAACCCTTCCCCTACGGGAAGGGAGAAGTGGGAAACTGATTTGCCAGTTTTTAAAACTGGTATCCCTGTAATACCACCATGTTTTTTGGGATTAAAATTCCCAAATTTTTGTGAGATCTGCCGCTTTCTTTCCCCGGAAACCGCACGTCGCATTGCCCCCAAACGTCGCTGGGGACCTTGAGACCCGGTTTCAAGCGGAGTTCGGAGCCCTGGCAAAAATTTGGTGACTGGGACGCTTTTTTTCTGTTTCTTGGTGGTTCGTTCTTCTGTGTGAGGTGGGTTTTTCTTTGACGGGAACCGGAATAAACAGCCCTTTCAGCATGAAAGGGAATTTTTTCTTTCGGTTTTTCCGTTTACACTTCATTTGCATGTTATTACGTTTACCATGAGAGAAGAGAGAGAAGATGAGAGAGAGAGAGAGAGAAGGTGGGGAGAGAGGAGAGACAGACAGACAGATTGAGGACAAAGAAAACAGAAGGAGAGAAAGGGAAAATTTGGATATACGGGCCTTTTTTTACTTTTGTATCGCTTGGAATGCAGGTTTTCCCAAAACGGTTTTTCATCATCTTTGCCCATTTCTTTTACTTCTTTTTTCTTATTATTTTTATTCTGCGTAGGCGGGTGATACTCCTGGGGGCACTCCTGCATGGACGGCAAGGACCCCTTTACCCACCAAATGGAGGGATGTTTGTGTGTTTGATGTTTTTACCCCCCCTTAAGGCGGGCCGTATTTCTAATTCGGGGAAAGGTGCAGGGTTTAAGTATAACGTGTTTTCCAAAAAAAAGGCCAAACGGGCCCTTCCCTTTTCCCGGAAGTTTGTGATGGGATTTTAGTGTGTGAAAGTTGTTTTGCTTTGCGTTCACACAGGGAAACCCTGGGGTTTAAATATTTCTCATTCAAAGGGGAAATTGTGGGGGGAAGGGAGTCAAAAAAACCAATGTTAACTCCGAGGGAAAAACCCCCGCTGTGGGGAAAACGGCCCCGCGGAGATTCGAAACTGGCAACCCGGATCCCCAAGATTACGAGTCCGGGCTCTACCACTGAGCTAGCCGGCCTCACTTTCATTTAATTCATTTGTTGCAAAAAGGAACTAAGCTGATTTGTAGTGAACTGTTCCCCACCCTACCTCCCCAACCTCTTGGGGGGGTTCATCTGCGACAGGGCCCCAGTTCACTGACGTGGCTATATAGTTTCGGCTCGAACAGAAAAGTGTTCACCCAAGCAAGAACAGCACTTTTCACCCATCGCTGTAAGTTCCCTACCCCCCCTGAGTGTGGTTGTGTGTGTGTGTGGGGTGGGGTGTGTGTGTGTGTTGTTTCTTTTTTTTTTGTCACGGAGCACACTCGTAAAAGGGAGACTTTGCGGAGGAAAGACCAAAGAAGCTTTGGTTTTGGGCCAAATGTTTTTTTGCTTTTTTTGTACCCCTTTTTTTCGTTGTTTTTTTTTTTTTTTTTTGGTCGGGTCTGTCTGGGCTGTGTCTGTGTCTTCATTTGTCCCGTCTGGCTGGCTAGCTGCTTTCTCTCTTTTTCTGTTTTTCTTTTCCCTTTTCACCATTTTCTTGATATTATGTGCCTCTTTTTGGGCCCGTCTCTTTTTCGTTTGTCTGCCCGCGGTCTTTCCCGACTGTTTTCTGTCGGTTTTTTCTGTCTCTGTCTCTGTCTCTGTCTGTTTTACTCCTCTCTTCTCTCTCTTCTCTTCCTTTTCCCCAGGGGGGGAGAGGGGAGAGAGAGACGGCCCCAAAAACACACACACCACACAAAACCACAACAACACACCCCCCAAAAACAGACAGCCCCTAAATTTCACTGATTAAAAGAGCTACATTTCTGCTCTTTAAAAGAGGGTCCCCCTCATTTCCACAAAAATTTCTTGCAAATCAAAATTTCCGCGCAGCCGGCTCTCTCTCTCTCTCTCTCTCTCTCTCTTCTCTCTCTCTCTCTCTTCTCTCTCTTCTCTCTTCTCTCTTTCTCTTCCTACCCGCTGCCCTTTTTCTTCTAATTTATTCATTTCCCTGGGGAGGGAAACGCAGCGTGTTTTCTTTCAAAGGGGGGGGGGCGGGGGGTTTAAAAAATTTGTCTGCTCCCGCATGAATGCCCCCTGTGAAAAGCGTGGGGAAAATTCAAAACGGCACGTCCTTTTTTTACATTTTTTTTACGTGTGTGTGTGTGTGTGGGGTGTGTGTGTGTTGTGTTTTTGTGTGTGTGGTGTGTGTGTGTGAGTACAAAAATAAGAGTTAATTGGCAAACATTGGTTTCGTCTGTAAATCAGTCCCGTGTGTGGTGGTTGTGTGTGTGTGTGTGTGTGTGTGTGTTTTGTGTGTGGCTTCCAGTGAAAGGAAGTTAGCAGTGACTTAAATAGGGGGTTTATTTTTTATTCGCGGCAGCTATGAAAGTTGAATGGGAATTTTGGAAAAATTTAAAAATTTGTTCAAAATGATCTGTTTTTTTGAAAGTTTGTAGCTTAATACGGGCTTAGATTTGGTTTTTTAAAAATAAGAAAAACATTTTCAAGAAGGGGGAGGGAAAACGAAGAAGAAGAAAAAAGAAGAAGAAAATAAAAAAAAGAAGAAGAAGAAAAAAAAAGAAGAAAAAGAAGAAGAAGGAAAAAGAAGAAGAAGAAGAAGAGGAAGAAGAAAGAAAAAAAACACACCGTTTTTTTTTCGGTTTCCGTGTGGTTGGCACATACCCCCAAACCCCAAATTTTGGTTTTTGGTGACCCAAAGGAAAAAATTTTTTATTACAGAATTCAGTTTAAAATGCTTTAAAATTTGTTTAAAAATGGGTTTTTTTGTCCATGATGACGGACTTTTTTGCCCATCCTAACAAAAAATTGAGAAATTTTGGGCGGAGGAAAATAATGTCACTTGTGCAAGATTATTCGAAAATATTCCCTGAACATTTGGTTTTTGTTTGTCTTGGGTTTAACGGGCGTGGTAAACTATTTCAGGCTGTTGTTGTTTTGTTGTTTTTTGTTGGTATTTCAAGCAAAAAAATAAAAAACTGCACATTTCCAAATTTTCTGTGAAAATCGTAAAACCAAAGTTAAAGGCAGATTTTCTGTGTTTAAAAACAGCTGAAAAAAAGAAAAAACATTTGTTAAGACCATACACAAAAATTTTAAAATGAACAGATTTACTTAAAAATTTTTTAACGAAGTTAAAGGGGTTAGGTGTCCCGATTCAATTTAAAATTTAGAATGGGTGCCCTGATACTCAGTGGATCGTCGGGGGTATTTATAAAGTCCAAAATGAACCCTTTTTAAAAACTTTAAAGTGCAGATCGATCCTGAGGATGGAGGTACTTTGATATTATGTTGCCCCCTGGTTAATTGTTTGGAATAAAACGCATTTCAAACCAAAAGGGTTTCAACGGGTCAGCCCTGATTTACTTAATTTGATTGTGAGCCTCGAAAAATGAAACCCGTTGCAAACGTTTTTTCTTTTTTAAAATTTAATTTTTTAAAACTAAAGCACTATAATTGATACAATGTAGGCTGTATGGGAAAACAAAAATTTTTTCCCCCTAAGTGAATAAATTTATTTTGTCTAGTTTTCATGTTCCCCCTTTTAAATGGGGGTTGTGCTTCTTTTTTAAAGAATTTCTTCCCCTCTCTCTCTCTCTCTCTCTCTCTCTCTTCTCTTTTCTCTCTCTCTTCTCTCTCTCTCACATATAAACTTCATCGTTTGTAGACACGGGGGTCTGGTCGCTGGGGGTGTTACCAGCCAAGACCAGCCCCCTAAACATAAAAAAGGGCAATTAGTCCAGCAGCCCCCATCGTAAAAATTTCCCCAAAAGACCCCTCCCTTCCAGCCCGGGGAAGCCCTTAAAACCCTTTAAAAAATTTAGATGTTATGTTAGACCGCGATACCATTAGGGTCTTTAGTTAAAAAAACCCGTAAGATCATGGAAAGAACCCGTTGGGTCATTAATTTTTGTGTCACAGGGAAGAGGAGGAGGAGGAGGAGGAGGAGGGGAGGGAGGGAGAAAAGAAGAGAGAGAGAGTGAGGAGAAGAGGGAGAAAGAGAGAGAGAGAAGAGGGTTTTTTTGGGGAGGGAAAACAATGGTACTAAATCTCCCTTTCCCCCAAATTAAACCAACACAAAAAAAAAAGGGGGGAAAAAAAAAGGGGGGGGAAAAAAAAAAAAAAAAAAAAAAGGGGGGGGGGGGGGGGAAAAAAAAAGGGGGGTTTTTTTTTTTTGGGGGGGGAAAAAAAAAAAATTTTTAAATTTGGAAAAAAAAAAAAAAAAATTTTTTTTTAAAAAAGTTTAAAAAAAAAAAAAGGGGGGGAAAAAAAAAGAAAAAAAAAATTTTAGGGCCCAAAAGGAAAAAAAAAGGGGGGTTTTAATTTTTTTTGGGGGCCTTTTTTTTTGGGGGGAAATTTTTTTAAAACAAAAAAAACCCCCCCCCCCCAAAAAAAGGGGGGTTTTTAAAAAAAAGGGGGGAAAAGGGGGAAAAAAAAAAAAAATTTTCCCCCCTTTTTAAAAAAAAAAAAAAGGGGAAAAAAAAAATTTTTTTAAAAAAATTTTTAAATTTAAAAAAAAAAAAAAAGGGGGTTTAAAAAAAAAAAAATTTTTAAAAAAAAAAAGGGGGTTTTTGCCCCAAAAGGGTTTGGGGGGAAAAAAAATTTTTTTTTTTCCCCCCCCCCCCCCCAAAAAAAAATTTTCCCAAAAGGATTTTTTTAAAAAAAAAAATTTTTGGGGGTTAAAGAAAAAAAAAATTAAAAAAAAAAAAGGGGGGAAAAAATTAAAAAAAAAAAAAAGGGGGGAACCCTTTTTTAAAAAAAAAAAAGGGGGGGAAAAAAAATTTTGGGGTTTAAAAATTTAAAAAGGGAAAAACCGGGGAAAATTTTTTAAAAAAAAAGGGGGGAAAAAGGGGGGGAAAAAAAAAAAGGGGGGAAAAAAAAAAAAAAAAAGGGAAAGAAAAAAGGGGAAAAAGAAAAAAAAAAAAGGGGGAAAAAAAAAAGGGAAAAAAACAATTTTTTTTAAAAAAAGGGGGCCCCCGGGGAAAAAAAGGGCCCAAAAAAGGGGAAAAAAAGTACGGGGAAAAATTAAAAAAAAAAAAAAGGGAAAAAAAAAAAAGGGGGGAAAAAGGGGGGGAAATTTTGGGGGAAAAAAAGGGGGGGAGAGGGGGCAAAAAAAGGGGGTTTTTAAAAAAATTTGGGGGGGGGGGGGGGGGGGAAAAAGGGGGAATTAAAAAAAAAATTTTTAAAAAAAAATTTTGGGGGGAATTTTTTGGGGGGGGGTTTGGGGGGGGGGGGGGAAAGGGGTTTTTTTTCCCCCCCCCCCCCCCCCAAAAAAACCCCCCCGGGTTTCCCCCCTTTTAACAAAAAAAAAAAAAAAAAGGGGAAAAAATTAAATCAAAAAAAAAAAAAAAAAAAAACCCCCAAAAAATTTTTTAAAAAAAAAGGGGGGAAAAAAACCCCCCAAAAAAAAAAAAAAAACCCCCCCCCGGGAAAAAAAAATTAAAAAAAAAAACCCCCCCCCAAAATCCCCCCAAAGAAAAAATTTAAAAAAAACCCTTTTAAGGAAAAAAAAACCCAAAAAAAACCCCCCCCCCCCCCCCCCCCAAAAAAAAAAAAAAAACAAAAAAGAAAAAAAAAAAAAAAAAAATTTTAAAAACCAAATAAAAAAAAAAAAAAAACCCCCCCCCCCCCCGGGGAAAAAAAAAAAAAAAAAAAGGGGGGAAGGGGGGGGGAAAAAAGGGGGGGGAAAAAAAAGGGGGGGAAAAAAGGGGAAGGGGGGGGGGGGAAAGGGGGGGAAATGGGGGGGGGAAAAAAAAGGGGAAAAAAAAAAAAAAGGGGGGGGAAAAAGGGGGGGGGGAAAAAAAAAAAAAAGGGGGGGGGGGGAAAAAAAGGGGGAGGGGGGGGAAAAAAAAGGAAAAGAAAAAGGGGGGGAAAAGGAAGGGGGGAAAAAAAAAAAAAGGGGGAAAAGGGGGGGGGAAAAAAAAGAAAAAAAAGGGCCCCAAAAAGAGGGGGGGGAGGAACGGGGGGGAAAAAAAAGGGGGGGGAAAGAGAAAAACCCAAAGGAAGGGGGGGGGAAGGGGGGGGGGGGGGGGGAAAAAAAAAAAAAAGGGGGAAAAAAAAGGGAAAAAAAAAAAAAATTTCCGGAAAAAAAATTTTTTAAAAAAACCCCAAAAAAAAATTTTTAAAAACAAAAAAAATTTTTTTTTTTTTTTTTGGGGGGAATTTAAAAAAAAAAAAAAAAACCAAAAGAAAGGGGGTTTTTTGGGGTTAAAAAAAAAAGGGGGGGGGGGGCCTTGGAAAAAAATAAAAATTTTTGGGGTTTTTTTGGGGAAAAAAAAAAAAAATTTTTTTTTGGGGGGGGGGGGAATTTTAAATTTTTTTTTTGGGGGGGGGGGGGGGCCCCCCAAAGGAAAAATTTTAAAAAAAAGGGGGAGGGGGAAAAAAAATTTAAAAAAGGCCCTTCAAAAAGGGGGTTTTTTTGGGGAAAAAAGGGGGGGGGGCCCCCCCAAAAAAAAAAAGGGGGGGGGGGGGTTTTTTTTAAAACGAAAAAAACCAAGAGCGGGAAATGGAAGGGGGGGGGGAAAAAAAAAAAAACCCCGGGAAAAAAGGGGGGGTTTCCAGTTTTTAAAATTAAAGGCCTTTTTTTAAAAAAAAATTTGGGGGGAAAAAAAAACCCCCCCGGGGGAAAAAGGGGGCCCCAAACCCCTTAAAAGGGGGTTGGGGGGGAAAAAGGGCCCCCCAAAAAAAAAAAAAAACCCCGGGGGGGGAAAAGGGGGGGGGGGGGGAAAAAAGGGGGGCCCAAAAAAATTGGGGGGGGGAAAAGGAAAAAAACCAAAAAAAAAAAAAAAAAAACAAAAAGGGGTCCCAAAAAAGGGAAAAAAAAAAAGGGGGGGGAAAAAAAAGGGGGGGGAAAGGGAAAAAAAAAAAAAGAAAAAAGGGGAAAAAAAACCAAAAAAAAAAAAAAGGGGGCCCCAAAAAGGGGGGGGAAAAAAAATTTGATGGTCCCAATGGTGACAAAAATTTTAAAAGTGGGTGTATTTGCAGCGCGCAGCAGCGCATTTGGAGTAGTAGTAGTAGAAAAAAAGTAGTAGTGTGAAGTAGTAGTAGTTATAAAACAACGGAAAATTTAATACGGACACGTCATGTGTGGAGGGGTGGACGAAATATTTTCCCTATCCAGAATAAATTTTTCAACCCAAAAAAATTTCACGGGTCCCCTCCTGAAAAAGGAAAAATTGGCCCGGATCTTTTGGTCTTCAGTGTGCAACCAGGCCTTTCCCAAAACAGTCAAGAAAAACCCAGTCAAGACCCCCTTGGGGAAGATGGTATGATGATACGCTAAAAGGGGACACAAAAAGAGCAAAAAAAAACCAGCAGTGGCGGGGGAAGGTTTGGGGAAAACATTGACAGTGGGGGCCTCCCTGGAAAAATTAAAAGGGGGTCTGGTGTTTTCAGTTATGTGATCCCAAAGCCCCTTGGCCTCTGATGATATACGACATCTGCACCAGAATAGTGGAGGCAAAGGAAAGCCAAAACAAACAATTTCCAAAAGGGAAAATGGCTTGGTGTCCCCCCCTGTCGATGACATAGCGGGGACTGTCGAAAAAGAAAAGTAAAAATTCCCCTGAAACCCTTCCTGGGGGAAAAACAAAGCGGGGGAAGATCGGGACTTCAAAGCAGGGCTGGAGGACCCCAGGGGGACAAGGTGGTAGAAGAAATAAAGGCCCCAGTAAAGGGACGGGCCCAAAAAAAGGGGAAAGTTAAATGGGGCGTGGATTCGCAAAAAAAAGTCTAAGTTCAAAAAAAAGAAATAACGGCCCACCACAGACCAACAGACAAGGACTGGGGGTGACCAAAACTGAATGGTGGTAAAAGGGCCCAAAAGGAAAAGCCAAAAGAGACATGAGATTCGGGGGTTGGGGGAAAAGAAGAAGACCAAAAAAGACTCCCAAAAAAACAGTCCAGCGGGGCCAGCAAGGGGAATGGGGAAAAAGTGGGGGAATGCACTCCAAAGGGGTCTCACTTGGAATGAAATTTGGACATTTGGCCCCCCTTAGGATCAGCTTTTATTCTCAGATTGCATTGACCTTCTGCCCTCAAAAAGCAAATGGTGAAGTGGGGAAACGACCCATCCTGCAGGGCCCCCTTTCCATGAAAAACAAAAAGTGGGGGCCCTGTCCCCAAATCTGGAAGTAGCCCCCCTTGGGCCCCAAAAGGAAAGGGACACATGGAGGCACACCAAAATGCTCCCAAAAAGATTGTAAAAAGGTTGGGCTAGTACCAAAAACCCCAAAAAGGGGAAAAACAGGACTCCCAAAAAAACCGCAAAATTCTTCCCGGCAGGGGGGCGCAAATCATGGCCAAGAACAACGTTTCCACTCCCAAACCTTTCAGCAGGTTTTGCCCGGAAAGGGGCAGATGACTGGGAGTGCAATGCAGACCTCCCAAATGGAAGAGTACCCCGAGATCATCGCAAGAGGGCATGGACCAGAAAAGTAGGGCCACTTAAAATCAACCAAAACGCTGTCCATGATCGAGCTCACGGGGCCATATGAGAACAGGGAAAGGAGGGGAGCTAAAAATTCTCAGATGAAAAGTTGCTGATCTGGGGAAAAGCCTGAGGAGAGAAGGGTATCAGGGCAAAGTCCTCACTTTCCGAAAAATTGGGGTAGGGGGTTGTAGGAACGTCTGCATCAGCCTCATGAAACAGCTTAGTTGCGGGAAGGGAAAAAAACCCGAGCCCTGAAAGGGAATGGCAGAAGCGGCGAGAGGTGTTCAAGCTGGATTGGGGCAAGGAGGGAAAAAAAGTTTAACTTCTAAGGCTTTAAAATTTTTCCCCACAAATATTTGGGGGTCCCTGTGGCTTTATTTGGGTTTAAAACGCGAGTCATTTAAAAAGGGGAAAAAGAAAACATGTCCCGGGGTCATGGGTTTTGAAACCCAGGGATGTCGGGCCAAAATGGGGGGGAAAAAAAAGGGGGGAGCAGAGGGACATCCGGAGTCATGGAAAACCCGGGGGGTGGGGCCCCCCCCCCTAGAGTGTTTAGGAGATAAGGGGCCCAAAACTTGCTTGAAGGGGGCTTCTTTCGGGGGACTCTCTGCTTTCCAAAGCTCTCAAAGAGTTTCTTTTACTGATGCATGGGTAAAACCCTTGACTTTCCCGGGGAAAAGGGGGAGGACGTCCCGGGGAAAAACCCGGGGGAATGGGAAAGACCAGAAACCCAAGGGCCCCTGTGGGGGTGGGGTCCCCACTTTTTCCTTAAACATGTGGCTACAAGAAAAAAGGGAAAAAATGCTCCCCGGATTCACCGAAAGGGGAGAGAATGATGAATCCTCGGGGGCTCAAACAATCCCTGACTTCAAATCCCCAAAAGGGACTTGAAAAATGGACCAAATTGAATATCCCTTTTGTCTGTGGAAAAACGTTTTGCTACCACCGTGGCATGAAAATCCAAGAACAAAGATGGGATGTGGGGAAGGGTCATCTGAATGAGCAGCAGCCACTGCATCAGCAGATAAGAAGTGGAAGACCAAAAGGCCCGGATTTTAAAAAAACAGTTCCAAGGACATCCCCGTTTTTGGTTCGGATGAGGAATTTGCACAGGCCCTCGATGCCCCCGGGCCCGAAAATCAAAAATGCCAGAGCAAACGGGAAAATGAAGTTGGGAGAAAACTGGATGCAAAAATGTCCAAAGGAATCGATTCATGATAGGGGAAAAACACCCCGGAAAAACAAAATAAACCAAAATATGGGGGACAGTGTTTTATGCCACTGTAGAGCCCCCCGGGGGGATGGGCCAAAAATACCCAAAAAAGAAAAACCCCCAAGAAAACCAGACGCCAAAAAAAGTGGACAAAAATCAGGGTCAAAAAAGAAAAAACCCCTGAGCAAATGAAGACCCCCACTGCCAGCTGAAAAAAAGGGTTGGAAAAAAATGTGGGAAAAAACCTGAAAAAAAAACACCCGCGCCCCCAGCAAAACGGAATCGCGAGGAAAAAGGGAGCAAAAGAGAAGACACAAGAGGCTTCTTAAAAGGGCCCCCCTTCCAGTTTGCCAAAACCACTGTTTGAGACCCAAAATCTGGGAACCCTTTTGTGTGGAAAAAGGGGAGTTTTTGAGCAGCATTGAGGAAAATACTTGACCCACAGAGAAAAAGCCCCATCAAATTTCCCAAGGTTGGTGTGGCCAACCAAACCCTGGGGAAAAGTTCAATGGCAAGCCCAAAAGTTGGGGGAAATCAAGAGGTGGTCGGACAAAGCCAAGCCAAACATAAACCGGGGCCAAACGGAAAAAACCTTCCCAAAGTTTTACAAGAATGTCCCAAGGTGCTGGATTTGGTCCACAGGTGTGCGATCGGCTTGGAGAAAAAAGAAGATCGCGGCCAGGGGGAGCCTGCGATGGTTTTGTAAAACCCCCAAGAGAAAAAACGCAGTAAATTTAGCCAGTTAGGCCAATTCACTACTGAACGTCGAAGGGAAAATCTTCTTCTCTGTCATGGCAGAAAAGGGAAAAAGTACCTGATGGAAAACAAGTATTTGGGGTGTGTCAGCCCAGAAGGGGGATCCCGGGCGTGGCTGGCTGTGTGAACAGGGCCACAATGATCGGGGGACGCAATCCCAAAAGCAAAAACAAAAAAGGAGAGCCTGGACGTAGTGGGGTTGATCTGGCAAACGCTTATGGATCTGTGCCCCATGAGATGTTTCCAAGGGGGGCTTTTGGAGATTTCCCATGTGCCAAAAAAACACCCGGGACATGCTCAAGAAGTACTTCAATGGCTTCCAACCCGGTTCTTTCCAAAGGAGTACACAACGGCTGGATCAATTGGAAGGGGGTTTGAAAGGGGCTGTGCAATTTCCCAATACGGTTGTGCTGGCAAGGAAAAACTATCTTGAAAGCAGAAACCAAACAACGCGAGAAAACAGCCTGGCGATGGATAAAAGATCCCTCCTTTTCAAGGCCTTCATGGAGGGGCACTACAGTGATTTCATCAGAAAGAGAGACAGGTTGGTGTGGAGGGGCTGGACGAAATAGTTGCCTCATCCAGAATTGAAGTTCAACCCCAAAGAAATCACGGAGTTCTCACTGGGGAAAAGGAAAAAAGTGGCCGGATTGTGGTTTTCAGTGTTCCCAACCGGGCCCTTTCCCAAACCCGTACAGAAGAACCAGCCCAAGAACCCTTGGGAAGTGGTATGTGTTACGTTTAAAAGGGACACCCCAAAGAGCAAAAAAAAAAACCAAGCAGAGGGGGGGGGGAAGGTGGAGCCCAAATTCACCAGTGTGGGCTCCCTGGAAAATTTACAAGGTAGGTGTCTGCATTTTCATGTGATCCCAAATTCCTAGGGCCCTTGGATGATATACGAATCTGCACCAGCATAGTGGAGGCAAGGGAAAAGCCAAAATCAACAAGTTCACAAGGAAATGGCTTGGTTTTCCCCCCCTGTCTGACGGGAAAGGTGTATGTCGCCAACCCAAAGCTAAAAACTACCACTAAAAACCCATCTGGGGGAAATTAAAAAAGCAGGGAGATCAAAACTTAAAAGCTTGCTGGAGGACTAGGAGACAAGGGGGTTAGAAGCAATCAACCCCCAGCTGAAAAAACAGGCAAAAAAATTGAAATTTCAAGAGGCGATGGATTCTGAAAAAGAAAGTCTAAAGATCAGGGGAAAAAACAGGCACACACGACCAACAGACAAGCTGGGGGGCCCAAAAAACTGAATGGTGGTCAAAGGCCAAAGGAAAAGCCAAAAGGCCCAGATAAATTCAGGAGATGAGAAAAAAAACCCCCCAAAAAAGACTCCAAAAACAGTCCGAAGAGCCAGCAAGGGCAATGGACAACGGGGGAGAATGCACCCCAAAAAAAGTCTCATTGGAATGAAAATTTGGCACAGGGCCCCCTTTTCAGGATCAGTTTTCTTTCTCAGTTTGCTTTATGCCCTTCTCCCCTCAAATGCAAATGGTGAAGGGGGGGAAAACAGACGTCCTGCATGCCCCCTTGCCAAAAAAAAACAAAAGTGGAGTGTCCCAAGCAAATTTTTAAAGTGGCCCGGGCTAAAAGGAAAAGGGTACCATGGGGCAAAACCCAAGTGCCAAAGAGATTGTACAAGTAGTCGGGGCTTGTCCCAAACACCAAAAAAAGGGAAAATCCCCAAAGGAAAAAAACCCTCCCAAAAACTCCCCAAAAAAAATTCCCCTTCCCACCCTTTGGGGCAGAAAATCAGGGCCAAAAAATCCCCCCAAGTGCCACTTCAAACTGAAAGACCAAGGGGAAGTTTTTGCTGGACGGGCAGATGCCCCGGGAGTGAAACCCTGAAAAGACTCCGGGAATGGGAAGAGGCCCCTACCCCGGAACCCCCATCAGCAAGAGGGGCATGGAAACCAGGCCTTTAGTAGCCATTTTCTAAGTTCAAAAACCTTTGCCCCCCTGCCCCCCATTGTTCCCGACCCTCCCCCCCCGGTGCATATGAGAACAGAAGGGAGGCAGTCAAATCTACAAGACGGGAAAAGTTGTAAATCTGGCAAAAAAGCCTGAGGAGAGAAGGCTATCAGGTCAAAGTCCAAAACTGCAGAAATTGGATCTAGGGGGGTTTGTAGGAACGTTGATACACCCTCATAAAAAAGCTCTCAGTTGCAGGGGAAAGGGGGAAAAAACCCGAGCCCCGAAAGATGGGGAGAAAGCGGAGAGAGGTGTTCAAGTGGGGTTGGGGGAAAGGGGGGAACAAAAATGAACTTCATAAGGCTTAATTTCCCTTTCAAATATCAGGGGGTCCCTGGGGGGTCAGGGTTTTAAAACGCGGTCATTAAGTGGGGAAATTTGGCCCTGTCCAGAGGGTCATGGGTTCGAAACCCAGGGCCTTTGGGTCGTCCCAAGATGGGGGAAAAAAAAAAAGGGGGCAGAGAGGGCTTTCCGGAGCCCTGAACCCGGGGGTGGCCCAAAACCCCCCCAGAGTGTCAGGAGATAAGGGGCCGAAACATTGCTTGAGGGGGTTCTTTTTCTGAGACTCTCTGCGCCCGCTCTCCCCGAGTTTCTTTTTCTAAAAATTTTTTGATCTGCCATAATCATGGCAGTTTTTATTGTTATTATTTTTTATTATTTTATTTTCCTTATCATCAAATTTTTTCATCATCTTATTTGTCATCATTGTTTTTATTTTTAAAATTTTTATTATTTTTGTATCATCATTATTATGGGTTGTTGTTGTTTTGTTTTTTCATTATCCTTCTTCTTCTTCTTCTTCTTTTTTCTTTTTCTTTTCTTCTTCTTCTTCTTTTCTTCTTCTTCGTTTTTTATTATTATTATTTTTTATTTTTTAAACATTGCTCTTGTTGTTTTTGCTGTTGTTGTTTTCTGATAATGATAATAAAGGGAAAAAAACATAAATGGCCATTAGAATTAAAGTGCGCGTCGGTAAAGGCACCCTTCACTCCCCCACAACAAAAACCCCAGACCGCGCGCCCCTTTTTGCCCTACAGTATCAGTAAAAAAGGTTCAAAACAGGGGACAAAAGGCGTGCAAAAAGGGGAAACTATGGATTTTTGTAGTCAGAACACCTTATGTTAATGATAATAAAAACCTAATAAGAGAGAGAGAGAGAAGAGAGGAGGGGAGAGAGAAGAGGGGAGAGCCCGACAGACGGACAGAAGACAGACAGACAGACCGACAGACAGAGAAGAATAAGGAGAGACAGAGACCCGACCCGACAGACAGACGCAGAGAGATTTGGGGTGTGTTTTTTTTCTGTTCGATTTGGGTTTTTTGTTTGACCAAGTTTTTAAAATTTAAAAGACTTTGTAGTTTTAAAAGAAAGTTAACTGATATTGTTTATGTCTATCTTAGTCTGGAATTTAATGTTAATTTAGACTGTTTTTGTCCTTTTAATTGTTGTTGCTATTACATTCGCCAAAGGGAAAAGTTACGAGGACAACGTTGGGGAAATTTTTTTTAGGGGTATATCTCCCTTTGTGTTCTGGTGCTTCGGTCAGCCCTTTTTGGCTCGACTTTGGGGTTTAAAAACACCGTTTTTTGTGGAGTATGGGCCTTTAAATTTTTCTCATCGTGGAGCCCCCCCCCCCCCCCCCCCCCCAATTTTTTTTTTTTGGGTACCCTTCATATTTGGCCCGTTTCCCGAGGGGCGATGACTGAATTTTGTTGCTTTTCCCCAGGGGAAGGGGGCTCAAACAGATCGGGGCAAAAATTCCAAACTAGATTTAAAAAAATCAAAGCGAATGCTGGGAAAAAGCAATTGTTCGGATTATAACCCCTTTGTTGCCCCTTTGTATTCTTCGAATTTATAAACGTTTTTTTGGCCCCCTTTTATTCAATTTAAATTTTAAAAAGCTTTGTTGCCTTTTTTATTAGTTCGAATTGGAACGGGGTTTGTCGCCATTTTTATTTTATCGAAAATTTTTAAAAGCTTTGTTGCCTTTGTATTCGCATGAGGGAAACAAGTCGCCCATATATTTCTCCCTGTTTTTCTTTTGTTCCCTTCGATTTATGTCTATTCAAATTTAAACATAAAATTATTTTTTTAAAAGGTTTGCAACTGAAAATTGGCCCTTTTAAGTTTCCAGGCAATACAGCGTAATAAAAAATAGAAGGGGAAAAAACCCAAAGCGGTTTGAAGGTAATCCCGGCAGTCACCCGAGGGGTCCAGTGCAGAGACATAAGTTGATCGCCTTTTATTGCGCACGCTACCTTCCAGTGGGGGGGCATGAGCCAATGAACAAGGTTCCCTCAGTTTAAGCAAAGAAGGGAAAAAGAAGGGTTTCGCCTCTGCCGTGTTCTGAACTTCCCCAAATTCATGATTTTTGTTTGAGACGAAAAGACGGCAAATTTTTAGTAAAAGGGATGATGTGTTTATCATTTGAAAAACAAAAGAGAGGGGGGATTTGACGACAGACAGACAGGGCAGAAAAAAGAAAAAACAAAAAGACAGGGGACAGTCAACCCCCAAAACAAACACATACCACCCCCACACACCAACACAAACAACACCCACACACACACAACACAACCACACACAACCCACACACACGCACGCACGCACACGCCCCACGCACGCACGCACACACACACACACACACAGGTCAAAAAGGGGAAAAAAAAAGACGGAGACAGGGCCCCACACACACACACACACACACCCACACACACAACAACCCCACCACACACACACCAAGCAACACGCACGCACGCATGCACCACGCACGCACGCACGCCCACACCCCCGGGCACACACCCCAAACACACCAACACACACACACAAAACCCCCACACAAAACACAGAGTCAAAGGGGGGAAAAAAAAAGACGGAGGGCGTCCCCTCACACACCCACACACACCCACACACACACACACACACAACACCACACACACACCAAAATTACAGAGAGGAAGAGGAGAGAGGAGGAGAGAGAGAGAGAGAGGGAGGCAGGGTTTTTTCCATTACATCCCCTACTTGAGGGGAGAGAAGAGAGAGAGAGAGAGAGAGAGAGGAGAGAGAAAGAGAGAGGGGAGAGTAGAGAGGAAAGAGAGGGACGTTTCATTCAATTTGGGGGCAGAAGTGGGAGGTGAAAGGGGGTTTCATCCCCCCCGAGGGACCCCAAAAATGATGACCCTGCTAACCCCCCAAAAAAAAGATTTTGTACCCTTTTAATGTTGGGATCAATTGAAAAAAATATCCCCCCCATCCCCCAGTGTTTTGCCCTTTTTAAAAGTCCCCCTTAAAAAAGAAAAACCCGTGAAAAATTTTTATATCAGATTTAAATTTTTTTGGCCCCGCATTAGGAATTTAATTTTTTAAGGCTAAACTGTGTAAAGTTTGGGTGAAATATGTTTTCTTCTCCCAAACAATAAAGAAATTGGGCCAAAATATACAAAAAAAGGGGGAACATCGGGTTTCCCAAAAATTTTATGATTTCTTTTAAAAGTCACCTATGGGGAGGGGGGGGTTTTGAGGGGGAATGGGAAAGTGTGGTGTGTTTGCGTGTGTGGTGTGTTTGTGTGTGTGTGTTGTTTTGTGTGTGTGTGTGGGGTTTTTGGGGTTGTTTGGGGTGGGAGGGAGAGAGAGAGAGAGAGAGGAGAGATAGGGGAAAAGAAAAAAGCTACGTGTGTTTTTCTTTGGGAGGTGTGCTACAAGATCTATGTCTGTTATAGTAATAATGCGTAGTGGGCGGCGCGGCGTGTGTGTGTGTGTGTTGTGTTTTGTGTGTTGTGTTTGTGTGTGTGTGTGTGTGTGTGTGAGTGTTTTGTGTGTTCCCCCCAAAAACAACCTTCCTCAAACCCCCCCCTCCCCCAAAAAAAAACTTTTTAAAAGAAAACAAGAGCTAGATCAGACACAGACTACTTGAATTATTCTTTCCCACCCGATTAGGGAAAGGGTCTAGGTTTGTTCCAGAATCTCTTCTCTCTTGTATCTCGGTCTCTCTTCTCTTTTCTCTCTCTCCCTCTCCCTCTCTCCTTTTCTCTCTCTCCCCTCTCTCTCTCTCTTCCTCTCCTCTCTTCTCTCTTTCCCCATTGTTTCCTAAATAAAAAATGCAACGTTTTCGGGGGGAATGCAGGACCACGAGTTTTTGTCTCTCAGCGGCATAAGAGCTTCGCCCCCCTTTCCCACCCCCCTCGGGAATTAATTGGAATTTTTTTTTTTTTTTGCCCGTCATAGGAATTATCGTTTTGGATTTTCCTATTTCTACTTTGCGGCTTTTTTCAAAAATGTGTCAGTGTTTTTGGGTTTTTTTTGTTACCCCGCCGAAAAAAAATTTATGTTTTCACCCATTCCTGGTGCTTGTTTGCCTCTAAAAGAATTTACACTAAATGGATCACTGTAAAAAAGATAAAATGGGGCCCCGGGAACCCCGGGTTCCCAAATTTAACTTTTGGGAGGGGATCCGTTCGCAGTTTCTGGCCCAAACCAACCCAAATTTTGGATCGTTCTTCATTTGTTTTACTTAAAAAAGCTCAGTCCGGTTGGGGAAACCCCCCATCTCTTTTTTTGCCTCCCAGGTTTCCTTGTCTTTATACAAATCACCGTTCCCTTTCAAATTTCTCAAAGTTTTCACGCGGTAAATTAAACAAGCAGGTAAAGAGAGAACCCATTTTTGTGCCAAAAACTCGCTTTTACGGGCATGAAAAGAAAACCCTTTTTGGGGGGGGGGGAAGCGAAGCGATTTTTGGGATTTGTTTTGGGAAGCGGGGAAAACCCACGTCCCCGCTTTTGGATTTCATTTAGATTTAAAAAGGGTGGGCTTATTGTCCCCGGGGGAAAAAAGCCCAACAAAAAAAAAGGGATGAGCCCTTGCGTTTGGGGCATTTTTTTTTTCATAAATTTCATGTGAGGCAAGGGCCGGATTGGGGAAAAGGGCAAAAGGGAAGAAGGTCGAAAAGGGAAAGGGGGTGGAGGGGGGGGGGGGAAAACGGGGGGGGAGGGGGGGGGGGGGAAAGAAAGGAACGGTTTTTCAATGGGGAGTATAGACAGGAAAGGGGAAGCGGATAGGAGAGGGCGGGAAAAGGGGGGGGGAAGGGAAGGAAAGGAAGGGAAGGGAGGGGGAGGGAGGTAACAGGGGGGGGGGGCCCAGAGGGGGGAAGTGGGGGCGAGGAAAGAGGAAGGGGGGGAAAAGGGAAAGGGGAGAGGGGGGAAAAGGGAAAACAGAGGACTGGAATGTAGGGGTAAGGGGGGGGGGGAAAAAACCTAAAGGGAAAAGTGATGGTGACGGAAAATTTAAAAACATTTTGTTTTAAATCTTTGTTTTATCGCCCCCCAAAAAAATTTAAAAGATTGTACATGCAGACATGTATACATTGTACCTAGTACATGCACACCCCAACAATTTACTTACATGCAACATACTTCATACTTTACTACACAAAATACATAATACTTAAAATACATACATACTACATGATACATAATACATACATACTTACATACAACATACATCATAAAATACTTTACTTACATTTTCCCATAAATAATACATAAAATACATACATACACAATACATGCTTACGTACATTTACAGGTACAGTGTGCGTGGTACACGTTTGCACTTTTAAAAACGCCAGAATGTCTACCTTTTCTTTTTCAGTGGGTGGGTTAAAATGGAAAAGAAATTTTAAAGGTGATTTTTTCCCTTCGAATCTTCCAAAAGGGGAGAAAAATTAAGTGCAAGTCTGGGCGATCACCAAACAATACTATACACCGCATTCCTTAAGGGGAAAAAACCAAACATTTTAAACTTTTTATTT
>JAMYXO010003386.1:15000-20327 GCA_033310375.1 Conus canariensis | reverse complement strand
AGGCACCTGCAGTGTTGGTCAGGAAATTTGAGCAACCACTCTCAGAAACGCATCCATTAAGTGGATGAAACTCGACTGTGTGGTCCCAGTCTTCCCAACTGAGTCCGCAGCAACTCAACTCTGGGTAGGAGCGGTCGGGGCAGAAAAACCCACATGACTTCTGATGGGATTCGAACCCACGACCTCCCAGCCGGGAGTCCGCGACGCTAACCACTTCGCCACGGCGGCTGGTCTGGTTGAAAAACTTAGCTTTGTCAATGAAAATGATAGTAATGTCCAGTTTCATGTACAATTATTGATCGTGAGTGTGAACAGAAAGCTGGTAATTATGAAAGTCTGGTTATGCAACAGACGGAGATGAATTATTCGGGAAATGTGGCTGCAACACGTGGATGTAGAAGAATGCAACAGACTGCAGTTAATTATTAGGGGAATATGGTTGTGTCAAATAGATTTAAGTTAAGGCAACAGACTGAGATGAAGTATGTGGGGAGTGTCACTCTGATTTTTATTTCAAACAAAAGATTTCGATAGGTTATTTGGAGAACGTGGTGGTATCGCTCAGATATCAGTTAATGCACTAATTGCCATGAATTATTTGGGGAATGCCGTTGTATCACGTAGACTGAAGTTAATGCAACAGACTGCGATGATTTATTTTGTGGAATGTAGTAGAATTGATCCAACAGATTGCGGTGAGTTATTTGGGGAATGTCGCTGCATCACATAGATTGCAGTTAATGCAACATATTATGATGATTTATTTCGGGGGAATGCAGTAGAATTGATCCAACAGATCGCGGTGAATTACTTGCAACAGATTCATTTGGGGAATGGGACCGCAATGGATTATTTGGGGAATGTGGTTTACGACTTGGATTGAAGTTAGCGCAACTGATTGCAATCGTAAAAGGATGGTGTGTGTGTGTGTGTGTGTGGGGGGGGGGGGGGGGGGGGATGGAGGGTGCGAAGGAGAGAGAGGCGGTGAACACACTTACTTTAAATTCAATGCAGCAGCTTGCGATATATTTTTTTTTCTTATTTCTTTTATTTTTTTAAGAGAATATAAACACATTGCAGCAATTCGTGTAGCGGAGTGGGGCCATCTTGAGGGGCTAAGGGTGTGTAGTGTAGTGTGGTGTGGTGTGGTGTGGTGTGGTGTGTGTGTGTGTGTGTGTGTGTGTGTGTGTGTGTGTGTGTGTGTGTGTGTGTGTGTGCTTCCGCGCGTGCTGACGTGCGTGTGTGCGTGCATGCGTGTGTATATGTGTGTGTTTTTGTTTCTTTGTTTGTTTGTGTGTGTGTGTGTGTGTGTGTGTGTGTGAGTGGTGGTGTCGGCAGTTGTAGTGGTGGGTTTTCGGGATAGGCATTATAGAGATGCTGTAAAAGGACAGGCTGGTGAGGTTCTGTCTGACGCGTCTTCCCCTTCCCCCACCCCCTGCTTCCAGCTTTTAAAACAATCACAGTTTCTGCTCTTTTCCTTTCAAACTGTTATGTGTACTGTTGCTGCCGCTTATATTCTGATCACGTTGTAAACGACATTGTTAGGACAGTGTAAAATTTAGTGACTGGCGAGGACGTCTTTGCTCGTCTGTGCTTTATTACGCCTGTCTGTCCTCTTTCATTCCAGAGATCTGCTTTGATCTGATATTGTTTCCGTAAGAACTCAACCAGCTTTCTTGTAGAGGGTTTTTTTTTCCAGAGCTTTTTTGTTGTTGTTGTTGTTTTAATTTTCATCCTTTTCAAAGAATATGTACAGATGGTTCCGAGGCTGTAATTGGAGTTGCTACTGCTGCTTATTGCTCAGCTGCTCCTGTTCAAAGGTGATTAAAAAAAGACACATTCCCCTTAATTTTTTCCACATTTCGTGCCATTCAACAGTTAGATCGTCAAATGAAAGAAAACGATCACATCTATAACCAACTAGAAGACCATCACAGTTGGCCGTGTGCTAGTGAAGAGAATGAAGAGAACGGCTCTACAGTAACAGTGCCAGACAGTCAGTCAAGGCTCTACAGTAACAGTGCCAGACAGTCAGTCAAGGCTCTACAGTAACAGTGCCAGACAGTCAGTCAAGGCTCTACAGTAACAGTGCCAGACAGTCAGTCAACCCCATTAGCCAATACCCCTTGCCTGCATGTTTGTAAACAAGCGCTGCATCAGATCGACAATTAGAGACTCGGGCAGTGGTGGAAGAAGCCTCACTCAAAGCCAAGGTGATGAAGACTTTGCCTCTCCCTCCCCCTTCCCTCCATCCTCGCGCTCCTCCCCCAATCTCCCCCATCCCGCCGCTGGTTGTCATGTATTGTTTTTTAAAAAGGACCCATTTTCTTGCTAATTTTCACCTTAACTCTCAGAAAGACAAGCAGGTATATGTAGAAGAAAACAAAACTAGCCGCCTGTAACCGACTAACAGACAACGAGTGTTCATCCTCTGTGTTCTGTTGCGACTTGCAATCCTGTCTTCAGGAGAAGCCAGGATTACATGGACAAGCTTTTTGAAGAAAAAGAAATCAGGCGTTTACGTTCTCCACTTTTCAGACAGATAGACAGGGCAGCAGGCATTGAGTCAGAGGTGAAAACAGCAGCGTGTAATGAACTGATAAACGAGCAGAGAAGCCACCCGGTACTTATTATTATTATTATGAATACTTATATAGTACCTACCATCGGTTAGAGACCAAGCTCTAAGCGCTTTACATTCCACACTCGTTTACACAACGAGTTCTGTTTCTGAGAGGAGCAAGGATTACACGGACTTGCTGTTTGAAAAAAAAAAAGGAAACACCACTTTCAAAGTTCTCCTTGTCACCTGGAAGACAGATAGACAGACAAGCAGGACAGACAGGCTAGGGAGGGACTGGCAGGCTAGGGGGGGGGGGGGGGACTGGCAGAGTAGAACTAACCGACAAACAACATGTGTTCATGCCTTGCTGTCTGCTCGCCAAAAGCTGTCTAAAGTGAAGACAAACAGGGTTTACAGGTACGTGGTTAAAAAAAGGTTTGTTCCTTCTGTCCTGAACAGTTAATGGGACAAGCAGGCACATAGACAGAGATGGAAATGGCAACGTGTGATTATCTGACAAACGTCCATCCTCTATCGCCTACCAGCTACAGGCAGTCCAATCTGTCAAGAGGAGCAGGGATTACACGCTCTCACGTTCAACTTGCCCACACTTCCGACATAGAGGCAGATCTGCTAGCAGACAGGTGGGAGAGGGAGGGACTGACGATGTAGAAAGAAACTCGTGGAGAGCGTGGCAGCAGAGAGTCCTCAGAAGAGAAGCCCCCTTCAAGCAAGTGTTTCGGCCCTTATCTCCTGACACTCTAGGGGGGTTGGGCCACACCCGGTTCATGACTCCGGATGTCCCTCTGCTGCCCCCTTTTTTTTTTTTTTTTTTCCCCATCTTGGACGAGCCATGGCTGGGATTCGAACCCATGACCCTCTGGACATGCTCATTTTCCACTTAATGACTCGCGCTTTAACCACTGAGCCACAGGGACACCTGATATTTGTAGGAAATTTAAGCCTTATGAAGTTCACTTTTGTTCCTCCTTGACCAGATCCAGCTTGAACACCTCTCTGCCGCTTCTGCCATTGCTTTCAGGGCTCTGGTTTTTTCCTTCCCTGCAACTGAGAGCTGTTTCATGAGGCTGTATGCAGACGTTCCTACAAACCCCCTAGCTCCAATTTCTGCAGTGAGGACTTTGACCTGATAGCCTTCTCTCCTCAGGCTGTTTGCCAGATCAGCATACTTTTCAGTCTTGTAGATTTGAGCTGCCTCCATTCTGTTCTCATATGGTACCGTGAGCTCGATCATGATCAGCTGCTTGGTTGACTTAGAGTGGACTACTATGTCTGGTCTCATGCCACTCTTGCTGATGATCTCTGGGTGACTCTTCCATTCTGGGAGGTCTGCAGTGCACTCCCAGTCATCTGCCCCGTCCAGCAGACTCTGCCTGCATGTTTCGAGTGGCACTGTTGTTCTTGGCCATGATTTGCTGCCTCCTGCCGTGAAGAATGTTGCGGGTGCTTTTGGAGTCCTGATTTTCCCTTTTGTGGTGTTGGTACTAGCCCAGACTACTTGTACAATCTCTTTGAGCACTTGGTTGTGCCTCCATGTATACCTTCCTTGAGCCAGGGCTACTTTACATGAGCTTAGGACATGCTCCACTGTTTGTTTTTCATGGCAGAGGGGACATGCAGGATCGTCTGTTTTCCCCCACTTCACCAGGTTTGCATTTGAGGGCAGAAGGTCATATGCAGATCTGAGAATGAAGCTGATCCTGAGAGGGGCCATGCGCCAAATGTCATTCCAAGTGAGACTTCTTTGGAGTGCATTCTCCCACGTTGTCCATTGCCCTTGCTGGCTCTGCTGGACTGCTTTTTGGAGTCTTTTTTGGTCTTCTTCTTTTCTCATCTCCTGAATCATCATGTCTCTTTTGGCTTTTCCTTTGGCCTTTGACCACCATTCAGTTTTGGTCACCCCAGTCCTTGTCTGTTGGTTTGTGTGTGTCCTGTTATTTCTCTGATCTTGAGACTTTCTTTTGCAGAATCCATCGCCTCTTGAACTTTCCATTTTCTGCCTGTCTTCAGCTGGGGCTTGATTGCTTCTACCACCTTGTCTCCTGAGTCCTCCAGCATGCTTTGAAGTCTGATCTTCCCTGCTTTGTATTCCTCCAGGATGGATTTCAGTGGTAGTTTCAGCTTTGCTTGGCGACAGTACAGCGCCATGTCAGTCAGACAGGGTGGGACACCAAGCCATTTCCTTGTGAACTTGTTGATTTTGGCTTCCATTGCCTCCACTATGCTGGTGCAGATGTCGTATATCATAAGAGGCCATATGAGCTTTGGTATCAGCATGAACTGCAGACACCAGACCTTGTATTTGCCAGGGAGCCCACACTGGTCAATGGTCTCCAAGCCTTCCTCCGCCATCTGCTTGGTTTCTTTTGCTCTTTGTGTGTCTTTCAGCGTATCATCATACCATCTTCCAAGGCTCTTGACTGGTTCTTCTGTGACTGTTGGAATGGCCTGGTTGGCAACACTGAAGACCACAGATCCGGCCACTTTTCCTTTCCTCAGTGAGAGACTCCGTGATTTCTTTGGCTTGAACTTCATTCTGGATGAGGCAACTATGTCGTCCAGCCTCTCCAGCACATGACGTGTCTCGTCTTCTCTGGATGAAATCACTGTAGTGTCATCCATGAAGGCCTTGAGAGGAGGCATCTTGTATCCATCGCCAAGGTCTGTTTGTCTCGCGTTGTTTGTTGCTGCTTTCAAGATGAGTTCCATTGCCAGCACGAACAGTATTGGGGAAATTGCACAG
>JAMYXO010003386.1:5000-10000 GCA_033310375.1 Conus canariensis | reverse complement strand
GTGCGTGCGTGCGTGCGTGCGTGTGTGTGTGTGTGTGTGTGTGTGTTTGTGTGTGTGTGTGTGTGTGTGTGTGTGTGTGTGTGTGTGTGTGTGAGTGTGTGTGTGTGTGTGTGTGTTTGTGTGTGTGTGTGTGTGTGTGTGTGTGTGTGTGTGTGTGTGTGTGTGTGTGTGTGTGTGTGCGCGCGCGCGCGCGTGCGTGTGAGTGTGTTGTGGAGGTGGTTGGGATTCAAGAGGGGAAGGTAGGAACAGCAAAGGAACATGGTGGATATATCTACCGCTTTTCTCATGCTTACAGCGCTAAAAATCACCATTACTTTGGTTTTTTGTTTGTTATTTCTTTGTTCTTCTTAAGTTTCTCCTTGTATTGATTTTGCCTCTTTTATTGCAGTTGTGTCTTCACCACATCAATATAACAGTGTAACGTTTGGTTATTGGCGAGGATGTCTTTTTTATTTACCATATGTCTTTCATCGCCAGTGTTTGTTTTACGTCTGTCAATTCAATTTCACTTCGGAGATCCTCTTTGATCTGTCTTCTTTCCGTAAAAACTGCACGAGCTCTCTGGTGTACAAGACCGGCCTTTTTAAACGGAGATTTCTTCTGAATTTCCATCGTTTCAAAGGATATTTACTGACAATCCCAAGTTTCAAAACGGAGTGACTGAGGGCGGAAAATGAAGCAAAATTAGAAAGAGAAGGGTTTAGTCACCGCCAAGGACACAGACAAACATAACACAGGACAAGACAGACGGTAGGAACTCTTTATCGTTTTGACGGATCTGAAAAACTTAATTATCTGCCCTGAGCTCCAGTCCCTTCCCAGGGGTCTTTGACTAACTGTGAACTTTAGGTTTCAATCTATGAATGGAAAGATAATCTGGAGGGTTTTTTTTTTGCGACATTCTTGGCGAATTGATCGACTACCTCACTGCCTTGAGAGCCAGCATGACCAGGAGCTCAAGGGACAATAATGTGGTGCCCATCACATTTCAGGGAGGTGTTATCTTAAAAAAAAAAGAACTCCAGCAACACAAGAGTATTTGAGTCTATGGCAACAATGGCCTCTGGAGCAAAAAGGACAATTGTCTTGTCCTGTGCTACGTTTGTCTGTGTCCTTGGCGGTAGCTAAGCCCCTCTCTTTCTAATTTTTGACAATTCCAAGTTTGCAGAAATAGTTGATTCTGCTGCTTATTGCTCAGCTGCTCTCATTGAAATGTTCAAAACACAATCTCACTGACAGATCCATCTTCACTGCTGAACTCACAGCTTAGTCCTAGCATTCAAGATGGCCTATCAGTGTGGACATTAGGACTTTCTTGCCCTCTCTAACTCTCTTTTTGCTCCAGAGGCCATTGTTGCCATAGACTCAAATACTCTTGTGTTGCTGGAGTTCTTTTCTTTTTTTAAGATAACAGCTCTCTAAAATGTGATGGGCACCACATTATTGTCCCTTGAGCTCCTGCTCATGTTGGCGCTCAAGGCAGTGAGGTAGTCGATCAATTCGCCATGAATGTCGTAAAATAAGAAAAAAAATCCAGACCATCTTTCCATTCATAGATCTGAAACCTAAAGTTCATAGTTAGTCAAGGACCCTGGGAAGGGGACTGGCGGTCAGAGCATATAATTAACTTTTTCAGATCCGTCCAAACCGTAAAGAGTTCCTCCCATCTGCCACTAATGTCTGCAAAGAAGAAACATTCTTCTGTCGATTAGAGACAGGCTACATAACGAGAAAAAAATCCTCGTAATGAGAACTGTGGTTTTTAATCACGAGTAATTTTTTTTTACAAAGGTAAGGGTAACTTTATCATATGTAGAGTAAATTTCCCAGACAGTGATTTTCAACATCGGAAAGAGACATTTTTAATCTGAAAAGAGTTATATTAATCATGGAACATCCTACTCACGATGGAGAAAAATTGCCGTAAAGTTTATCTTATGTATGTTATCATCGTTATGATGATGATGTCGATGATAATGATGTCGATGATGATGATTATGATACTGATGATGATACTTATGATGATACTGATGATGGTGATGACGACGACGACGATGATGATGATGATGATGATGATGATGATGTAGAGGGCAGTGAATGCTATTTCGACCCTATAAGAAGAACTTTTCGCTGCATCTTGCGCTATGAAGCCGTTGAACAAATCGTCAATTGAAACAAAATGATCACACGTGTAATCAGCCTGAAGACCACAACTGTCAGCCGTGCGCTAGTGAAGAGAATGATGATGATTACGGCGCTACAGTCACAGCGCTGGGCAGTCAGTCAACCCCGTTGCCCAGCTTCTCTGGCATGCGTGTTCGCGAACCCAGCGCTGCATCAGATTGACAGCACTAGACTCTGGCAGTGACGGAAGAAGCCTCGCTCAGTGCCAGGACGACGAGGGGTTAGCCTTCCCCCCTTGCTCTTCCTCACCACCTCCCATCACTTCCTCCACTACATCCCCCTCCCGCCACATGCAGTCGCATATTCAAAAAGAGCAGTAGCTACAAGCATGTATCTTTTTTTTTTCGATGTTCTTCATGCCTTCTTTCAGACAAATAGACAGACAAGCAGATATGGGCGGAAGAAAAGCTTGCAGCTTATAATTACATGACAGACGACGTGTGTTTATCTCTTGTGGTCTGCAGTCTGGTCTTTAGGAGAAGCCAGGATAGCATGCGCTAGCTTTAAAAAAATGAAACGTTCGCCTTGTCAACTTTTCATACAGATAGATAGGAAAGCAGGCATACTGTCAGAGGTGAAGATAGCACCGTGTGATTAAATGACAAACCACCAGTGGTTATTCTCTGTTGCTAACCCGCCGCTTAGACCTGTCTCTGAGAAGAGCAAGGATTACATGCATTTGAAAAAAAAAAAAACACACACACACACACACACACACCACGCCACGCACGCACGCACGCACGCACGCACGCACGCACGCACGCACACACACACACACACACACACACACACACACACACACACACACACACCACACACACTATTTGCCGCCCTCAGAGAAGGGAAGCAAGAATTACAGGCATGTGGTTAAAAACAAGAAACAAAGAGCACAGCTTTACCTTGTCACCTTATCAGACAGATCGTGAGGCAAGCCGGCACACAGGCACAGATGGAAACGACGATGAGTAACTCACTGACAAACAATCAGTGTTCATGCCTGCCAGCTACATGTGACACAGTCTTAAGGAGGAATAGGGATTGCATGCAGTCGAATCGCACTTTTCCTTTAAAGGGACCGTTCTTTAGACATTCAGTTCGCCGCATTGTAGCCAAACAGGCAGACATGCGGGCAGACGGGTGGACAAGGGTCTGGCAGGGTGTAATTCACTGACGAACGACCAGTGTTCACCCCCTGTCACCTGCCCGCCACTTACAGTGCGGTCTTTAAGAGGAGCGCGGAGCACTGGCTTTTTTTTAACGACCATTTTCCAAACGGTCAACCTGACACCTTTTGGATGAATAGACGGACAGACAGACAGCCAGACAGACAGGCTGGCAGACAGGCTGGCAGACAAGCAGAGGAGGGACTGGCAACATGTAATTAACTGACAAACCACCGATGTTCGTCCCTAGTAGCCTGCATTTACGTTACCTGCAATCTCCTGTTTGCAAGGAACAGGGGTAATATATATCTTGCATGCGTGGGTGTTTTAAGATTCAAAGCCAGCAGACAAACATCAGGCGGGTTGTCAAATAGATAGGCAAATAGGTCGAGACAGACAAGCAAACGCACAGACAGAGAAGCTCGCATGCATAGAGGATGTGCACGTCATAAGTTATGCATGCTGAGTGTACTTATTTAGTGACGCATTTTATTCAGTTCGCTGTCTGTTCGTCTATCTGTACTCATACTAGGAAGTCATTTTGGGGAGCTCACTGTCTTTCTCAGAATGCAATTCTTCTTCAGTCTGGACTGTGGACATTAAAAGTCAAATTAAAAGAATTAATTCTTTGCATAGAATGATAACTAAGAAAACTCCTCATCAACCATGAAAAGATTAACGAAACTAAAAAAAATCGTGTTTTATGTTCAAAGTTCGTACAAATATGGAATCATCAGATCTTGCTGAGTTTCTTAAAATGGCTTGAAAATAATAACTCGACTAACTATAACTATTCCACGCGTACGCACTGGTTTATTTAAATGGAGCTCTGCATATTTCGGACCCTTAGACCTGCGTCCATCAAGTATGTCGGCCATTGCAAAAGTCCTTCAAATCACGCATAGGGAAACCACAACTTAGTGAAGAGTATCACCAACTCTGCCATCTGACAAGTCCGCCAGATAAATGACTCTAGGCGCTGTAGCTTGCTGCAGAGAAACAACTTTCCCTTAAAGCATTTGCTGTGAGGACTTTAAACTCAACCTACTGTCCAACGTGTGACTATATACCCCTGTGTGCTATCTAGTTGTCTCTCTGTCAGTCCGTCTGTCTGTCTAGCAGTCTGTCTGTTTGTCTGTCTGTTTGTCTGTATGTCTGTCTATCTGTCTGTCTATCTGTCTGTCTATCTGTCTGTCTCTGTCTGTCTGTCTGCCTGTCTTTCCTTTCTTTGCGTGTACGTGTGTGTGTGTGTGTGTGTGTGTGTGTGTGTGTGTGTGTGTGTGTGTGTGTGTGTGTGTGTGTGTGTATGCGTGCATGCGTGCATTCGCTACTATTACTTTGTGACTTACTTTGTCGTGTGGAATAGCAAAGATAAACATTGGAAAACAAAGCACTACCTTAAATCTTAACCCTTGAGAAATAAAAGTTTTCTCTCTCTCTCTCTCTCTCTCTCTCTCTCTCTCTCTCTCTCTTTCTCTCTCTCTCTCTTTGTTTCTCTCTCTCTCTCTCTCTCTCTCTTCTCTCTCTCTCTCTTTCTCTCTTCTCTCTCTCTCTCTCTCCTCTCTCTCTCTCTGTCCTGCTGCTGCTCTTCCGCCACCTTCTCTTCCTCTCGCCTTTCTCTCCCCCCCTTCCTCCTCCCCACTTTCTCCCCCC
>JAMYXO010003385.1:0-20328 GCA_033310375.1 Conus canariensis | reverse complement strand
TTGGGGGCCTTTTTTCTTTACTTTTTTTTGATCATTTGGGGTTGCAGTTTTGGGCCCCCCAAATCCCAATGCAATGTGCAGTTTACCCAAACCCTTCCCTTTTCTTTCCCACCCCTTCCCGCCCCCTGCCCCCCCCCGAGTAGGTTTATGACCAATCACCCCTTGCCCGGACACTTTAGGCCCTACGTTGCACCCCGAAACGCGGGTTTTTCATTTAAACAAAAACCGAAAAATTAACCCATTACAGCAGGTTTTTTCTAAACCCCCTTCCCAGAGATACATGTTAAATTTTCGCCCAAGATAAATTATTTTTTCTTGGGTAGATAAATAATTTTCATTTTTTATATTATCATTTTGTTCAATGAAAAAAATTTTCTTAAACTTTTTTTTTTTTTTTTTTGTTTTATTTTGGGAAACCCCAGATTCGTCGTGTTAAATTCAGTTTTTTCTTTTTTTTCTTTTTTTTTTAACATTATAAAGGCTTGTTTTCTTGTTTCAAAAAGGAAATTACACCCCCTGAAAATCCCCTTTTCCCTTTTCGCCTGGCTACAAACGAGTGAAACCCCCATAAAAAATTTACCCCCTTTAAAAAACAGGGAAAAAATTCCTAAAAATTTGCCCCAAGGTTTGTTTCCATCCAGTTTTTTTGATAAATCATTCTTTTTTTTTTTTAGTGTTCCAGCATGACTTTTTTTATTAAAGAGTCTACTATTTTTTTACAAAAAGTAAAAATAAAACAGGGAAGTTTCACCCCTTTAAGACTAGAAATTTTTTAAAAACACAAAAAGTTTATGTCCGGGTTTTGGGGAAAAAAAGCCCTTCATAAAAAAGCCCACATTTGTTTTTTAAAAGCTCCATTTTGACTTTTGCTGTTTCGTTTCCTTGGTTGAACCCCTCCCGGGTTTTTCCTTTTTGGGCCCCCCCCCCCTCCCCCCCCCCCCCCCCCCCCCCCCCCCCGGAAAAAAAGGATGGGAAAGACATTTGGTCGACGCAAGTGAAAGGGACGGTTTTGGGGAAAAGGGAAAGAGGGACGGGGGGTGCCTTGGGGGGGTTTAATTTTAAACGCTTTACGAGAAGAAATAGAATCGGAAAAAAAAGAGATCAGATGGGTTTTTAAAAGGGGTGGGGAAAAAGGGCTGAATAAATGAGATTTCGAGATGAAAAAAGCCCCGGAAGGAGGGTGGGGGTTTTAGCAAAACCCCCGTCTTTTTTACAGGAACTGACCGCCTTAAAATGGGAAAAAGAAAAAGGGAAAGGAGGAGTGGGGGAAAGAGGACCCCCGGATTTTAAATAAATTTAAAAAAAAATCTTTATCAAACCCCGCCCAGGGTTCAAAATCAAAGGAAGCCTTTTGTTTGGGGAAAGAAGTGGGGTGGAAAAAAAATTTCCTGCGTTTTCAGGCAAAAACCCCCGACGGGCAAAAAATTAAAAACGGACCTATAAAATGTTTTGTTCAAAAATTAAAAGATCTCTTATTTGGGAAAACCCAAAATCACTTTTACTGTTATATGGTTTTTAATAGTTTCCCGTGGGTTTAAAAATTTCCTTTAACACATACCATTTAAAATTTTATCGTAATATTAATTCAGAAATTGGGCGTAAAGACTCAATTTGAAAGGTTAAAAACTGGCCTTTTAAAAGAAAGATTTTGGTTTTGGCCCCCTACCTGGTTTTGGACGGGCACACGGTTCCCATTTTCCCATTTTCAAGTTTTACTTTACAGGCTTTGGGGTTTTTTTTTTTTTTTTTTAAAATAAAACGTGTGTATGCGCCGCACGCGCGGGCGTTTTTTTTTAAAAGTTTTTCGTGTTAACTCCAGACAGACAAACCCTTTTGAGCGAAAAACATTGACCCTGGGGTAAAAATAGGTTTTGACCCTCCCCGGCCGTTTAAAGTTTAAGGGTGAGAAAAAGGCCACAATAAAGTCCCCCCCCCCCCCCCCTTTCTCTTTTGTATCTCCTTTAAACTTTAAAAATTAAATTCCCCCAAAGGGTCATTTTTAAAGGGACAGAGAAATTTTTTTTACCGGGCCCCCTTGGGTTTTTCCCTTTTACAACCTTGACAAAACATATGAAATTGTGATTTAAACTTTAGTAAAATGTGGGGTTGTGTGGGGGTTTGTGTGGTTTTGGTGTTTGTGTGTGCTGTTTTGTGTTTGTTTTGTGTGCTGTGTGCGCCCTTTGGGGCCGTCCCGTACGTGCCCGTGTGTTTTTTCGTTTTTGTGAGTGTTTTAAAATTTCTTTTTTTCCCTTTTAAAAGGGCAGAAGACTGTAAAATTGCCCCTAAAAAAGTTTTTGGGTGGGGAGTTTATCAGAGGGGCGTTTTTGTTTAGAGGAAGGGGTACAAGCCTTGGGGTAAGATAGAAAAGCTTTTCTATTAGTGGGGGTACAAAACGTCAGAAGGCATTTTATGTGGGGAGGAAGGGGTAAAAGTTGTTAAGAAAAGAGCTGTGGTAGTAGTGTGGGGAAAAAACTTTCAGGAGGGCCCCAGCTATCCCTTAGGGGAAGGGTACAAGCTGAAAAGATAGAAAAAAACCCCCTTTGCCCCGGTTTAGTGTGGGCCCAAAAAGTCAAAAAATGGCGGGTTATCCCTTAGGGGAAAAGGGGTACAAGCGGTAAAAAAATAACCCACCCTGTGCCTGTATTTGTTTTTGGTACAAAAACCCAGTTGGCAGTTATCCCTAGAGGGAAGGGGTAAAAGTTTGTAAGATAGCACCCTTGGTGCAAAGTAGTTTGGGGTAAAAACATCAAAAGGGCAGTTTTAAGTAGGGGAAAAGGGGTTTCAAGCTGTAAGATAGCAGTTTGTTTTTTTTAGAAAGTGTGGGTAAAAAAACTTTCAGATGGCATTTGTGTAGGGGAAAGGGGGAAAACAAGCTTTAAGTTTAGCAGCTTGCTGTCTTTGTTTTGGGTACAAAAAGTCAGTTTGGCAATTTTAGCCTGGGAGGAAGGGGTACAACCCCTTTTAAGGAAAAGCAGTGTCCCTAGTGGTGGGGGTTTAAAAACGTCAAAAGGAAAGCTATGCTAAAGGAAAGGGGAAACAAGCTGAAAGATAAGCGTCTGGTTCCCTTGTAGGCGGAAACAAAACCCGTAATCCAATCCCAGTTTGCAAACCCCCTGGTTTTGGGGGCCCCCAAACATATCAGAGGGGTAGTTACTCTTTTTGGTTAGGTGTGCAAAATTTTCCAAATCTTATTAAATTTTATAGGGGAAATTTGATTGAAATTTCCCCCAATTAAAGGCAAAATTTGCCGATTTTGGGGGGAACAAAAAATTTTCTTTTTAAAGTTGGTACTCATCTTATTTTTTTTTTGAATTCACATTTTTTTGGGTTAGGTATACAGTTTAATTTTTGGGAAATAGTACAAAATATACATGAAAATTTTCCCCAAACAATAGAATCTGTTCCCCCAAGGGGATTTGTAAAAAATTTGAAAACTGCCCCCCAGCAAGCCCTCTTTTCTATGCCGGGGGAAAAAATTAGGGTATACTACGTTTCCATTTTTTCTAAAAAAACATCCAAAACCAGAAAACCCAAAGCCCGGCCAGCCGGGTTCCCTTTTAAAAAAAGTACTAAAAAATCACATGTATTTAGGTGAACGAGATTAGGTTGACGAGCTTTCAAGTAAAACAGCACCCCTAAACAAACCTTTTGGGGGCCCAACGACCCTTTGGGCCTAGAGCCAAAATGGGGGCTCAGCAACTATCCCCCCTGAAGCCTGCCCCACTTAAATTTTTTCGGGGGACATTTGTTTGCGTACGTAATCACTTTTTCCCTTCTTCGGATTACACACACCCGCAAAACAAACATGTGAACCCCCCGCTCGAAAAATTACCGGGGGTCCCCACGTATGTGAAAGGAGTCCCCGCGCCACCCCGCACCCCAACACACACAGCGAGAGAGGGAGAGAGGAGAGAGAGAGAGAGACAGACAAAAGTTTTAAAACATCCCACGTGAAAAGCATCTCCCACGTAAACCCTGAAAAAGCGCACACATTTGTCCTGATAGCCAAAAAAAAAACGTTTTAATCAGGGACAAAAAGTTTCCAAAAAAAACCTTTTTTGACCCAAACGTTAAACCCCACTGAAGCGGACACGATTCACTTTTCTTCTAAAACCATTTTAACACATTTGCTTTTAAACCATCTCGAAAAAAATCGTTTTTTTAACAAATTGTTCCCCGTCCTGTATTAAAACCTTCTGACGTTTTTAAAAAAAATTTCTGTTTTTTTAAAAAGAAGGGGTGGGGGTGAAAATGGGGGGGGGGAGGGGGAAAGGGAAAGGAGGGCCCAAATTTGAGAAAAATTGATAAAAGGGTGTAGGGTGGGGGTGTGGGGAGGCGGTGGGGTTGGGTGGGTTCCCGGGGGGGGGGGGGGGGGTTTTTTAAAGAAAGGGGGGTTCTGATTTTGCATTTTATATTAAAATCCCCCCCCCCAAAGGGAAAGGGAGTTTTTAAATCTCCTCTAGCAGGGGAAATTTTCTCGTGGGGAAGTTTTTTTGGCACCCCCCCCGTTTTCCAAAAGGAAATACCTGAGATTCAAAATAGATAATTATCGAGATGGGGGGAAAGGAGAGAGAGGAGGGAGGGAGAGAGGGGAGAAAAGGAGAGGGAAAAAAAAGAAAATATTGAAAAGTGTGCCAAAGATATTACTAAACAAAAAAAAAAAAAACAAAAAAAAAAAAAAAAAAAGAAGGGTAGGCCGAAAAAAAAACCCAAACACCGCAAACCTTATCCCGGATTAAATTTTCCCACACTTTTTCACTAACGACTTTGGGCGTGAGGATTTTGAGCACAATTTTGGGGGGGGGGGGGGGGGGGCCCGAAAGGTTAATATTCAAAACCCCCAATCCCTGAAGGGTTGAGTTTTCGTCCTCTTTAGCGAAAGCTTTTGGGGAAATTTTTTTCATTCAGGGGTTAGTCTTTGGTCCCCAATCCCCTTCCCACTTTCTTTTTTTCCCCCTTATTTTTGTTAAAACCCCAAACCCACACCAACGTTCCCCCCCCCCAACCCCAAAAGTAAAGATCACTCATGCCACATAACCACCCCTTTCCTGGGGGTTCCCACCAGGTTGGTTTGTAAGGTTTTTTCGATTGGCCTGGTTTTGAAAAAGAGGATTTAATCTGGAAAAGATAAGGGGGTTCCGATTTTCCCAAAATCCCTGGGGCGACAGAGGGGAGAATTTGCGCACGTGTGTGTGTGGGGTTTGGTGGTTTTTGGTTTTGGGTGTGTGTGGGGTTTTTTTGTGCGAGGGAAAGAGGGGGGGAGAGAGAGAGAGAAAAGGAGGGCCAATCGAGAGAGAGAGAGGGGAGAGAAAAAAAGGGGTTAGTGTGCATATAGCCCTTTTTGGTAAAGGTTTGTTTTTGGGAAAATCTCTGTGAGGGAGCTTTTGAGAAACCCCCATATTTAAATATAGTAAATCAAGAAAAGGGTTTGGGAAAAAAGGGGGACTTTTGAGAAACAGGAAGACTAGAATTCCCATCAGTTTTAAATAAACCCTTCCCCCTTTTAAAACTATAAAGGACAATGCACTTTTTGGTGTCCCCCCCGGGATTGGACCAAAAAAAAAAATGACCACCCCACAAAGAAACGAACAGCACACAGCAGCCTCCCGGGCCATTTGGACCTTACAAAAATTTTTCCCTGAACCCAACGTTTTGGGGAATGGGTTTTGGGTTAAATTGTATGGGGCAGGCTGGGGTGGGTTGGCGGGGGGGGAGGGGCCCTTGGGGTTTTAAAGGGAGGGCGATTGGAGATTTTTTTTGGGGCGGGGGATGGTTTTTCATACGGCGGAAAGTTGTTTGAAATTGGTGACCGGTAAGTTTGTTTTGGTGCGTGCGCGCGCCGCCTGTAAATTTGTGTGTATTTCAAATGCCCCGCGTTCCTGTGTGTGTGTGTGTGTGTTTTTTTGTGTGGAGGGGGGCGATGAGGGCGTTTTAGGGAATTTGCCGAGTCCCCGAGTCCCGGGAATGTGCGCGCCCCGCGCGCGCGCGTGTGGGGTTTTTGTGTGGTGTTTTGTGGGGTGTGCGTTTTGGCCTTGGCGGGCGCCGTGCTTTGCCCCGATTCCGAAAAAAGGGGTTTGTTGGGTTGAGGTAGGTGCGATCATAAATTTCTGAACTTTGGCTGAAATTGACAGTGAGAAACTGAAACGTTCAAAACGAAG
This sequence comes from Conus canariensis, assembly GCA_033310375.1. Classification (NCBI taxonomy): domain Eukaryota; kingdom Metazoa; phylum Mollusca; class Gastropoda; order Neogastropoda; family Conidae; genus Conus; species Conus canariensis. The sequence continues at coordinate 14,170 of JAMYXO010003385.1, read as the reverse complement.
ATCTTCCATCCAATACGAATGGTGCCCAACCCCATGCATCGATTTGGGCCCAAAAGGTACACGGGAAAACTTGGTTTTTTCCCCAACACTCCACCATGAAAGTCACATAGTCAGCTTTCTGAAAAGAACATATTTCCCGTCATTTGTAAAAACGGGGCCCCCCCAAATCACCCTTAAAAAAAAACCCCCCACCCCCTCCCTTTTCCCAAAAACAAAACCAGAGATTCCTAAAGCACGAAAAAGGAAATTTCTGAACTTTCCTCACTGAAAATCTCTGCATCGGCCAAGGGAAGGTTTACATTTTAACCCCGAGGTTTTAAACAAAGCAAAAGGGCAAAACTTTAAAAAATATTGCCCCCCAACACAGATGAAAAAGCTCAAAAAGGGGTTTTGGTCTTAAACAGTTCACCCCTGACTTGAACAATAAGAGGGCCCAAACCTCCCCCCAGGAAAGAAGTAGAAAAAGTGTTTGGGTCCCCCCGTGCGTAAAACGAAAATTTCCCAAAACGTTCCTGGCCCACAATGCAGTCCCAAACCGGGGGGTTTTACTTTTTTTTTCGAACTCTTTTTTGGTTTAAAAGGCCCGGCAATGTCTTCCTCGATGTGTTACTTTTTCCAAAGGCTTGTGTGGCCGCAATCCATGGAATCTTCCCTGAATTTCCTGGGAAAATTTTCGCGTTTTTTGATCAGGGCCCGGGCTTTGCGCTCAAAAATCTCCCAACCCCCCCAAACCCCAACCCCCGAGTCATCAAAACCAAAAAATTTTCGGGCCCCTTCTTTTGTTTTGTGCGTTTTTTTGCCTGAATTGCAGACCCCCAAGAACCACCCTTTTCCCCCCATTACTGAAACCATGTCACTGTTTTGTTTTGATTAGCGAAAGAAACAGAGTTTACTTCCCTCTGGGCCCTCCGGGCTTTTTCAGGCTTTCCCCTTTCTCTCTTCATTCGCAGCTTTTCCCAAACATTTTCAAAGAATTAGGGCCCCAAACCTTTCCCCACCCCTTTTTTCAAAAACTCCTTAAATTCCCCTTTCAAATCCCCTAAAAAAAAAATTTAATAAAAAAATTTTAAAAAAAACCCGCTAGTTTTTACGGGGGTGGGTTTCATGGCCAAGGGGTTTTAGGGGTTTCCCCTATCAACTAGGCAGAAAATTGGCTAAAAATTTTTTTTTTTTTTTTCATCTCGGGCCGTGGGTTAAAAATTTCCCGGCAGGGGATATTTTTCGTGTCTAGCAGGGTCAAGGTCCCCAAAAAGGTACAACACTGCAAGAATTTCGGTTTTATTTAAAGATAAAAAAAGTACTTCAATCCCTGTAAATAGGGTGGAAGAAAAGAAAGGGTTGTTTAAAGACAAAAAACCCTTATTGACGAAAATTCAAAAGTTTTTAAAAAAAAAAAAAACCCCCTGGGTTTAACGCCAGGGTTTTTAAAAATAAAGCTTATTTCGTTTAAAAAGAAAATTGAATAAACGCTTTTAAAAAAAAAGTTGTGGAAAAAAACTTTTTTTTTAAAAAAAATTAGGCAGCGTTTTTGGGGAATCCCCACCCCGGGCATGTTCGCCCCAGCTGGGGGGTTTAAGGTTGCCACAACCCCAAAGGTCTTGTGTCCGTCGGGAAAGGCAGAAAAACCGTTTTGCCCGACGGCCCCGGGACCGTCCATGTCAAAGCACCCCTTTAACCACAAACCATCCCTACCCCCTTCCCCCGTCTCCCCCTTTTAAATAACCCGGTTGACTGCGGGAAAAGTTGGGAAAAAGAAGAACCCCCTTTGGGCAGGCAGGGTCCCCCCCCCCCCCCCCCCCCCCAGGGTGGTTTGGGTTGAAAAAGGGGGGGAACTCGCAGGATACGTTTCCCAGAGTAAAAGTGGTGGGGTTGTAATCCTCGGGTAACAGTCCGACACGGGACTTTTTTTTGGTTTGCCCCTACTCTGCGCTTTTTCCCAGTAAGTTGGGTGCCTGCAAACCCCATCAGAGGGGAAAACGAAAAAAAGGGAGAGAGAAGAGGAGAAAAAAGGAGAAAAAGAGAGAGAAGGAAAGAGAGGAGATGGGGAGAGGTGTGAAAATGTGTGTGTGTTGTGTGTGGTTGTGGTGTACGCGTTTTTTCCCCAATATTTTGTATGTTTGCCCCCCTGCATTTTTTTTTTTAAATCAACAAAGTGTGACTAAAATTTTACCCTTTTAACAACAATTTTTTTGGGACAATTGTTTTGGCGAGCTGACCATTTACGATGTAAAAAATTCCCCGGGATTAAAAACCCGTTCCCTAAATGGGGTAACTGGGGGTTTTGGGGGGGGAAAAGGGGAGGGGGGCCCTTAAATTTTTCCTTTTGGGACACTACAAACGCGCGCCCCGGCGCGCACAACACACACACATATATTAAAAAATTTTATTATAGGGGTTGAGAGGGGGAGAGGCGAGAAGCCCAAAAAACCCCACAAAACACACACAGTGTTTTTTTTGTCTAAAACTTTATAAAAGCCTTTGTCCCTAGTTTTTTTGGGGTATACAAATTTATTACGTTCACTACTATGTTCCCAGCAATAAATCATTTAACAAAAATGCTTATGCTTTTTTAACCATTTAAAAAAAAAATTTAAAAGAAAAAAACATGATGATAGGTGAGACACCCCACCCCCCTTCATCGAAAAGTGTTGGGGCCCTCCCCATCAAATAACTTTCCAGTTAAAAAAAAACCCAAAAATTTACAAAAAATACGAAAAAACCCAAGAAATTGGGGGAAAAGAAAATAAAAAAACCCCAAGTAAAATGCCCATTTTCTTTTTAAAAACAGATCCCCACCCCCTTTCCCCTCCCCCTTTTCAAAAACCCCCCCCCCCCCCAAACCCCTCCCCCCCCCCCCAAAACCCCTTTTCCCCAAATTTCAATCGCAAGGGAGCCGGAACGCCCTTTCCAGAACCAAAGGAAAAGGGAAAAGGAGAGAGGAGAGAGCCCCCCGGTACATTACAAAAAAAAGGGACTCCCTTTTAAAGGGGGATTTGGGTACTTCTGCGGGCCACAAGCCTTACATTAAACCCGCACGCGTGCAGCCACGAAGTCAAACCACACACCAACACACAAGCACCCCCCGCCATCTGGTGTATTTCTGAAAGTCGCACTGCCCGTCGTGCTTTTCCCCCGCTGTCCTTTTCCCCTTAATAAAAAAACGCTCCCCCCGGACAACAGCTGCTGTCCACATTTCGTTTTAAATGCTAGAAACCCGTGCTTGCACGGAGGGGGTAAAAAAAAAAAAAAAAAAAAAAAAAAAAAAAAGGGTCCCGGGTTTTAAACGTAAAAATAATGGCCCCACACAAAACTTCGTTTTTTAGCAGGACGCGCCCCGCGCGTTTTGTGTGTGGGGTTTTGTGGTTTAGCCTTTTGGAAATTAAAGGGATTCGAGAAACCTGGACATTATCCAGGAAGTAGGGAACCCTTTTTAAAAATTTAAAAGGGGGACGGGGCCCCCAGTTCCCCCCAAAACCCTTAAATTTCCTCCCAAACCGGGCCCCTCCCACTTAGAGTGCCAAACCCGTTAGGTTCCGTACGCTAGTCGTTCCCAGCCAAAAACCAAAACCACACTAAATTTTCCCACCCAAACCCAAGGGAAAATCAAAGAGCCGCATTAACTTTTCTTCTCTCTCTCCTCTAACCCCCCCCCCCCCCTCTCTCCTCTCAAAACCACACACAAGCGGGATCGGGACGGTTTTTTCCCGCGAACATGCCCCCATTTAATCAACTTCCCCTTTTCGTTTCAATTCGAACGGGATCCCCCTGGTAAATGTATTTACTGGGAATAAACTGAAACCCGTGGCCCCCTTCTCTCCCCCCCACTTACTATTCCCCCTTTCCCGCTAAAAAATTTTTAAAGGGCCTTCTTTCAGTTTAAAAATTCAGAAAAAAGTCGAAGGGGAAAAGGCAACCCCGGCTACATCATAGTGTAAAATCTTACAAACAAATGCGGGGGGGGGGGTGGACAAAAACAGAGAACCCGACAGTCACCGCACCGGACAGTCAGCTAACGCTGCATAAGAAAGGTCATTTGACCAATGATGATAAGAACGACACAGCGTCATTTTGCCGCTGCCGGGGAACCCTATCAAATAATTCAGGCATCATAAAACATCACGTCAGTACAAAGACTGCTCCCCTTTGCTTTCGTCGGTGTAACCTCTATTTGGTAAAAAAAATTTTTCAACCTCTCTGCACGTCCCCCCAACGCCCCTCTCGTTTTCGACGGTTTTTTCCAGTAAGCAACGATTTTTCGATACGGGCCTACGGCTGGGGGGAAGAATGATCATGCAGACCCCTAGACACTGCCCTCTGATTGGTCAATCAAAAACCTAGCCTTGTTCATCCATGATCCCTTTTTGAAAACTTTCTGCTTTCCCTCCACCTATCCCCCCCGCCCCGTGCGCCTCGCCTCACCCCGTTATCTGTGCCTCCACCCCGCCCTCCGCCTTTTCCCTCCCCACTCTCGAGATCCTCTTCCACCCCTTCCCCCCCTTCTTCTCTCTCTCTCTGGTTATTATGAAGACTTTCCCAAATATGACTTGTGGTAGCCGAAACGCCGCGAGTCCAGCAGTTGTGCGGGCCCAGCGCAGGCGGTGTTGTTAGCATGTTTGTAGTGCTTTCGTTTACGCAAGGCGGGGCGGTTATGGGCAGAGGGGAAAAAAGGGGGGTGATGTTTGGGATTTTTGGGCCCCTTATGGTAAAAAAAATATTTCGTTCGTTCACAATCTCAGTTGCGGACCTTTCCCCAAGGGGTATTTTAATAACGGGTGGTGTGTGTTGGGTGGTGTGTGTGTTGGTGTGTGTGGAAAGGGGGAGGGGGGGGAGGGGGGGAACAAAAAACAAAAAAAAACACCCGAAAAATTTTTTACCCTACCCCCTTATCTTTTATTTCAGAAATATATCCCCTTCAACAGTCGTTCCCTTAGGGGTTCTTTATCCTTTTTCGAGACAAACAGGCAGTTTCTGTTTGGGCGTGGCTGCTAATTACAGGTAAAAAATGATCAGGATTTAAAAAAAGTGCGGCGACAAAAGCCCCCCCCCCCCCCCCTCCCCCCCTCCCCTCAGCTCCTTTTTTCCCGTATTTGAGTTGACTCTTTACATCAACAGATTATCTTCTCTTAAAACCCGTGGTCATGCAGCCAAGCTTGTTTTGTTAGTGTGAACATTCAATGTTGCACGAAAAATTATTACCAAGTTATAAGTGATGATCTAACTGTTACATCCTCTCTTTCTCTCTCTCTTCCTCTCTTCTCTCTCTCTCATAGGGGCACGAGCGCAAAAACGCGCTCCTTTTAGGGCCCACACACCATACCACCACACACACACAACACACACAACACACCACACACGCACGCACGCACGCACGCACGCAGTACGTACGCACGCACGCACCACACTAGCGCATGAGCGCTCGCAAAAACAAAAACACACACAAAGAAAATACAGAAACACAGGCTGTCAATGCTTGCACGCGCGAGCACACACACACACACACACACACACCAAAAAAGCGCGCGCGCGCGCGCGCGCGCGCGCGCCGCCCACCCGCAGGGACGCACACACACACACCACACACCACCCCAAAACACACACACACACACACACCGTCATTTAGAAATTGGGGGAGGTGGAAAAGCTAAATCTAATTCACGATGTCGTTTATAGCCATGCGCCAAAGGGGCGGCCGCAGCAGGGGCTCCAGTGGAGAAGGGGCAAGGGGACAGGAAACCACACACTTACTGACAAACCACAGAAACTCTCGGGAAAAAACACAGCTCTCATAAAAACGTGTGACGGCGGCCATGGAAGCGAAGTCACAGTGCCACAAAGTTGTTATGTATTCAGTGAATGGAAAGCGGCCGAGCGAACAAAAAACATTAAAGTTAGGGTCAGCGTGTGAAAGAATGGAAGACGGAAAATAAACTGTTTCTGATGAACAACTGAATGATATGGAAGATGCAGAGTCACCTACCATCCTGACTTTGATCCCGCATTTCACGTCACATGACGGGAACAGTGTGAGAAAAGGGCAATCAACCCCCGAACTGCATCACACGTGACATGCCTTCGCACGGGGAAAAGTAACTAAAACCCAGGGATGACAAGAATTCCTTGGGGAAAACTAAAGTCACCCTGAAGAGCCTGATTCTGGGCCAATCCAATCCCTTGGAAACTCTAAAGTCACCCTGAGGAGACCTAATACGGGCCCCAACTCAGTTTCTTGGAACTCAAAACACCCTGAAGAGACCTAATCGGCCAACCCCTTTTCCCTTGGAACTTAAATTCCCCCAAAAGAGCCCTTTTACGGGGCCAACCCCAATTTCCCATGGAACCTAAATTCACCCTAAAGAGACCTAATACTGGGCCCAACCCAAATTCCTTGGCCCAAAAAAGAAAAGGGAAATACGAAACTGCGAAAAAAGGAAAAGTGTGCTCTTTTGGTCACCTTCCCAAAAAAAAAGAAGTCATAACCGAGTTTTATTACAGTTCAATCTCATGATATTTATTACGTGTTTTCCCCCCCTTGGACCCAAGTTAAGGCTGTGTAATTCACTCTTTTTCCCAGAAGGGATCCCCACCTGGTAGCCCCGACGAAAGTGCCAGGGGCCCGCTTCTTTTCATTTTTTTCCGTCCCATCCATAAAATATTGTTCGTTCGTTACTCAATTTCCCTACCCCATGGGCCCTATCTCCTTCCTCACACGGTGCACGCTTGTGCGATTTTGTATCCATGCAGACATGGATGGGTTTCTGGGGCAGGAACTGGTCCCACGTGGCAACCATCATAGGGAAGCCAAAAAAAAATCCATTACTTTATTTGCCTTTTTTCTTTTGTTTTAACAAAACCCGAGAACTACGGAAGGGGAAATGCCCAACGGCAAAAGGGCACCACCAGACCAAAAGACTACAGAAAATAAACCCCCATGGTCTTTTCCTCGATCCCAGAAATCAAATACATTTATATCTCAGCAAACGAAATCGCGCCCCATGAAAACAAGACCCAAAAAGAAAAAATATCCCAGCGGAGAAAAAAAACTCGTACAAATTAAAAAGGTTACGAGAAAGTCATCACTGCGGGATTCCCGAAAAGAGGCCCCGTGCAACAATACCCGTCCACGGGATTTAAACCGAGAGGGGAGTATTGACCCGAAAAATGTAAATGTTCGCCGTAAACACAAAACCGCCCGTACGGAGACAAAGATCTTTTTCCCTGTAAAATGCCCGAGTCGAACTGACAAAAGACATGAAAAAATCCCGCGATCGCCACGATCAGCTGCAGCACAGAGGGAAGAAAAAAATAGTGGGAAAAACGACCACGCGAGATTTAACGGTCTCCAACTCAGCGCTTTTCCGTCCAAAAAGGAGATAAGATTTCCCCTTCTAATCGGAATTTTTTCCCGGACAAAAGCTTACAACAACAGGGCGTAAAGAGCGGGGGGGAAGATAAGCAGAGGAACATTCTGAATTCTCGATACTGCCCCCATTTAAAAAAACCAAAATCGACATCAGCATGTCAAATCCTCCCGCTCGACCGACCCCGATCGCGCGCAACCACGTCACCCGGGGGTTGCCCACTTCACCAGTAAACCCCCACCCCCCCCCTTGGAAAGACGCCGTTCAGGTTGTGCCCAAGCCCCTGCCACTCGCAAGGATCCCTTCCCCGAGGCGACATGGAGGAAAAGAAGACAGCTGCTCTCCCAGAACTGCTTCCCCCGGGGGTACGGAAAGGAGACGGCTGTGTGTGTGTGGTGTGGTGTGTTGGAGGGGGGGGGGGATGCGGCCCCTGTCTCCCCCAAACCCCCGGGGACCGAGACTGTAGGGGAGCTCGGTCACACTCGACCCAAAAGCGGCTCCCCGTCGTATGAAGAAAAAAAAGCGGCGGGCCATGTAGATACCGTAGCGCTATGCTGAAAACGGCCAACATTCGCACAAACGCGACGAGCAAAGGGGAAAACAGCCAGTGAAAAAGACACCGGTTCCAATTTTGGCCCCAGGAAACCACCGTCGACGGGAATAAAAACCCGGGGCCCGGGGGGGGGGGAGGGAGAAAAGAGAAACCCGGTTTGTTGTTTTTGTCCCAAAAAGGCTTGCAGGGGAAAAATGAAGAGAAGAAGAAGGCGAGTAAAATTCTCTCGAAAATTCCTAGGGGAGGGCGTAGGCGGTAGAGAGAAAAAGGGCTAACTAAAAAGGGCGTTTCTGCTGATCCAGGTTAAGCGCTTGAACTGGAGAGAGGAAGCACCCACGACGAGGGAAAAAAAAGAAACCTATTTGTTTTGGGAGAAAAGTGAGTCCCTTTTGTGAAGGGGGAGCACTATACATTTCCTGGGGTCGATTTTTTTCTGGACCCCTTTTCCCACCGTCGGAGGGTCTCCACAATCAGCTGGCTGAGTATTTTTGAGACCATATTGTCGCGACCTTTAGAGGCTTCTGCGCCTAAAATAAAACAAAAACAAAAAACAAAACAAAACAAAAAAAAAAACCCTAATCCTCCTACCGGAGAGGGTGACCAGCGGAAAAGAACATAGAAATTCCCCGTCCCACCTCACCGCAGCGCTCTCCGGAGGGGACCTAGGTCATCTAAGAACTCGGATGAGATAACACCACAGACATTACAAACACTTTATACACCCCCCCCCACCCCCTCACTTCCACAACTGGGCGGCGGGGAGTTAAACGAAGCTGAGCCCCTAACACAATGTGTCGACGGCAGTCTGGGGGATGGCAATTCAGTCCTTTACTGTTTTTGGGGGGAAAGTTCACCCCGATTTGCTAGGGGGCAGGCGCTTGAACTGCTTGTTATTTCCTGTCCCGGCGGGATTTTGTGTTTGGGACAAGTTGGGGGTGAGGTTTCGCAGCAGTGGCACAGGTCCCCGAGGATTTTTAATCCTGCCCCTTCCCCTCTTCTCCCCTTTACAAGATTTAAAAATGGCCCAGGTCTTTCGTCATCTTTTTTCCGCCTGCTGGAACTCTCCGCCACAAAATTTCCGCTTGTCCCCTTCTCCCAATTTGTACATTCCCAGGTTTAAAAAACAAATCAAAGTTGTTGAAAGTAGGCCTTTCCTCCACTTTCAACATATTTCGCTGCTACTGTCACAGGGTTTGGGCATGACGGGCCCTTTTCACGCCTGTTAGGAATTTTTTTTTTCAGAGTATTCTCTAAAGTGACTACGGGAATACTAAACTGGACAATCGAGGTTTACACACCCACACACACACGAGACACTGGGGGGCAGGTCCGGTTGTAAATTGGGCTTTTGAGCAAAGTCGAAAAACGAAAAAGGACTGATGATAACAAACCAAGAGGGAAAGTGATGGTGTGGCTTTTAGGGATGGGGAAAGTGGTGAGACACGAGGCAGTGAGATAAAAAGGACAGAAGGAGGGGGAAAGCAAGGCAAGGTTCTTTAAAATACTAATCCCAAAAGGGCAGGTGTGTGTGCGCGGCGCGCGTTTGTGTTGTGTATGTGGTGAATGAATGAAGGGAATGAATGAATGGGATTTATTCTTTAAGGGCCCTTTGCCCCTAAAAGAAAGGGGTACAAGAGAGAGAAGAGAGAAAAAGAGAGAGAGAGAGAGAGAGAGAAAAGAGAGAGAGATAGAAACAGAAAAGAGAAGACAGAGAGAAAACAGAGAGAGAAAAAGAGAGAGAGAGAGACAGAGAGACAGAGAGAGAGGAGACAGGAGACGAGGAGACAGACAAAAACGGACAGACAGACGAGGCCTTTCTAATTTTGAGACGATCAGTTAGAGGTAAAATATCGACAGCTCTTGCCATCCCCAAAACCCCACACACACACACACAACACAACACCCAACCAAAACACACCCCACACACAAAAATTTTTAAAAAAATCGGCGAATCAGCACCCGACAAACATTCATATTTAGAATAAAAAATTAAAAGCACGCCAAAACGCGCGCACGGCACACAACACCACACACACACACACACACACACACACACCGCAGCACGCACGCACGCCGCACGCACGCACCACGCACGCACCAGAACTTGACATTTTGATATTTTATTGTCATTCCAAAAGAGGTCTTTTGACAAGGGGGAATGTAACAGAAAAATAACTTTTTCCCCATTCCTTTCCTGCAAAAAAATAGTACACATTATTCCTAGTGGCACCAAATAAAAGGGTTTAAAAAAACAAATGAATTCATAACTTTTTCCTTTATGTCCTCCCGCACAGGAGAAATGCAATTAGAAAAAACACAAAAAAAAATTTAAAGACTGACCGACCATCCACTCGATAAAAAGATGACAATGTATCTTTTTTGATCTTTTCCACTTGCGATGAATGATAATATTCTTCAGATATCTCTTATAATGCATTATCTTAAATTTCACTATCCTTCATCTGTCTAATTTTCAATGCTTCTGCGATGAATTTCGAAATGATTTTTTGCAAGTTCATCATCGATGATAAACAGGGAAACATTTTGTCTTTTCGCTATATCTAACTGAAAAGGAACAATTTGCCCGCACTTCATTAAAACAGTACGTGGAACGAAAGTGTTCTTCGCATAAATAAGTTACATGCGGAAAAGGAGATTTTTTGGGTGTTTCACATTCAAACCATCTTTTGTTTGCATTAAAACCAAAATTTTTCCAAACCTAAATCTTGCGTAATTTATTCGGGCCATTATCTGTTATGACTTTGAGAAACTTTTCAGAATAAAAACACATTTTAAATGAGAAAAACCACGAATTTTTTTTAAATTCCATATCTGAGTCCAATTTATTTTAAAGAACAAAAAGTGTCTTGAATTCCGCAAAAAACTGTTGTTCTTCCCTACATCCTGGGGCCATTTACACTATTCCAAAACCCTGTTTTTAAAGGACCTTCTTTACTTTTAGCCAGTTTTTTTTTACCTTTTTCCATTTCTAAAAACATCAATATCATAGGCTTGCCTGCAAAAAGGGACTGGGGGAGTTTTAAGTCTTTAAAAAGTACTTAATACATTTCACAAATGTACTTTGTACAAAGGGACTGCCCATCTCTCCATATAAAAAGGTGTTGGATGAAAGAATAAAAGGGACTTGAAGGAAACGCTTTAAAGCATAGTATGCACTTTTTCCCTCTCGAAATTTTCATGTAAGCCCCAAATTTCACTGCATAGTAAAAGGGTTTTATCTGTTATCAAACATTTTCCAAAATATATAAGTCTGTACAATTCAGTTTTTCAGGGATTTAGAATTTCAATAACCTTTTTTTCCCCTTTTTTTAGAGATTCTTCCCTGGTACGGAAAGTTAATTTTGTTGAAAATATCATTCCCAAATTTTATATGAATTAAATACTTGAACGTCGCATTTCCAACGACCCTTTTTCACACATGATAGGGGGGGTCCACCATTCTAAAGACCACTATATTTGTCTTATCCAAGTTAAGATAAACCCTAGCGATCTGCTTTTTCCCTTCAATACATTTAGTTGGTTTTGCAAATACAACTTTTCCGGACAGAAGAACAACATCATCAGCAAAAAGTAAAAAAACAAATTCAACTGATCCAGGTATTATTGGATCCTGTCTGCCTTTGGGGAAAATTTCCCACAGCCAGTTGTTTTTGAAAAAAAAAAACAACTGTGGATAAAAGCATCCTTGTTTACCCATTTTGGGCAATCAAAAAAATTGATACTCACCTTCACAGCCCCCACAAGCCACACTGAGTTTTGACCCCTTAAAGCCAGTACAATTTGTATTAACACCACTTTTTACGGAGTAAATTCCACAGAGCATTCCGATTTACCCAGTAAAGGCCCTTTTTGAAATCTACAAATGCACTGTAGAGCTTTGACTTACAGAGTAGAGTTTTTGAATAAGGGAAAATATTTTAAATATATGGTCTATGGGGCTGTAACTGGTTCTAAACCGCTTGTTTCTTCCAAAATTTTTTCTTCATTTTCAGCCCCTTCAGTTTTCTTGTATTAGTATTTTGGTGTGATTTTACTTAAAATGTGGTAATGATCTCCCCGATATTTTTCGGGGTTTTTCACGTCTCCTTTTTATGAACTGGTACCAAAAAATTTATTTAACCCTCTCTGGGAAAGATACCATTATAAAAAAAGTGGGCAAATAAAAACAAGGAAATCGATTACAGTTGTTTTGCATTCTTCAAATTTTGCTACATTCTGTTGGTCCTGCCCCCTTTTCCAATTTTTTAAATGTTTAATACCACAACGACTTCTTCATGGAAATAGGTTGATTAAATAACCCCAAAATTTCATTCCTTCTACCCCCCGGGTTTCCCCCTTTTCTTCCAACTTTTTTATCAAAACTATAAAAAAACGCCCCCAAAATGGTCTCCCACTGTGAACTGAGATTTCGATTACACAAAACTTTTTATTTACGTCTTACATGACCGAACATTTTAGAATCATGACTGAATTTTTTTTTTTCTTTAAACCACTTTCTTTAAACTCCCTTCCTTTTTTTCCCCTTTGGTAAATACTCTTTACGTAACAGGTATTCTTCTCTTTTTTTACTTTTATCCTAGGCTGTTTTGCATATCTGAAACTTTTTAATAACCTTTTTAACTTCCGTTTTTTCGTTCGCACTATTATCCAACCAGTATTGTATGTTCTGCCCCCCTACAAAAAAACTGAACCAACAAGCTGCGGCTCCAACAAAACACGACAAATTTTTTAAATCTATTCACATTGTTTTAAAACGACGCGCTTTCTGCATTTTGTCTAGAAAATTATCACTTCAAGTTTTATTTTTGAATATACCAGCATATTCTCGCCCGCAATTTTTTCTTCAGTTGTTCGGGGGAATTTCCCCTTTTCCTAATTTCAACAATTATTCTCCCTATAGTTCGTTTGGTAAGTGCCCCTGAATAAATGCATCACCAATGTTACATCAAGGTTTGAAACAAGCCATTGTAGAGAGAGAGAGAGAGAGAGGGGGAAGAGAGAAGAAGAAGAGGAGAAGAGGAGAGAGAGAAGAAATACATTTACTCAAGTAGTTGCAAATTCGTTTATTTCCTTTTAAAGTATATCTATCTTAAATTTTAAAAATGCAAGAAATGTCTAGTTCAGGGTGGTGGTAAAAAAGGAATCTTGTATTTACACTCACGTTTGCGCCCCCCCTTTCCCCCCTTCCCCCCTTTGCCCCAAAAATAAAAACTCTTCTGTTTGGTCGGCATCCCGTCATAACTTTTGTTTTCCACGTCCTTTTCCCATCACGGCATGCACGAAGTCGTCATTCCTGTAAAGGTCCATTAAAACAGGTCTTAATCAGTTTGGACAGGTGTTACATCATTTTGGGGAACAGGGCTTACACCCAGTTTGGGCGTGGACTGAATTGCAGTTTTTGTCGACGGCACTCTGGGGGATCCTACAAGGATGGAAGACGGGAGGTATGTTTCTATTAAATTTGTTTTTTGATTATACGTCCTTTACTGATACATTTTTTTCAGTTTGCCACAGTTAAGAAATTTTTCATGTTTTGTCGGGCCTTGTTCAGATGCCGTTGATTATTTTTCTCGGTATGGTGTGTGTGTGTGTGTGTGTGTGTGTGTGTGTGTGTGTGTGTGTTGGTGTGATCTTTTGAACAATCACGCATCAGTACACATACACACACACGAACTGTGCGCGTACTTCGCTCGCTCTTACCCCCACCAATATACACATTGTGCATGGCAGTCCACACCCACACACGCGCGCCACCACACTACACAAGGCACAAATACACACACACACCACGCCATGCGTCCCCGCCCACATACAAAGACAGACACATACACACAGGTAAGTACAAAAAAAGCCTATATGCAGATAGTGTGCCACACAAACCCACAATCACACACACACACACATGCCCTAGAGAGAAAGAGGGGACTCTTGGTGGATTACCTTTCTACCTTCCCCCTTTTCATGGCTCAGTCAAAAAGAAAAATTGCTGAAGTTTTGAAAAAATAGTCTGCAATCATTCCCGAAAGATTTTATTTTGTTGGGACAACATTTAACCCCAATGGAGGACAAAACGAAAAAAAAAAGCAATTAAACCCTGTGTGTGGTAGGTTGGCATGTTTATAGGGGGTCAAGCACTATGATTTTCCAAAATGGTGAAGAATAGTCTGTTCATTTAGAATCGATCAGTGGGGGAAGGGGGGGGGGGGGGGGGGGGGGGGGGGGGGGGGGGGGGGGAAAG
>JAMYXO010003384.1:0-20328 GCA_033310375.1 Conus canariensis | reverse complement strand
GGGGGGGGGGGGGAAAGTCGGGGGGGGGTTTGAAAGGAAATTTTTTAAGAATCTAGCTGGTCCAGGATTTGATTCAGTGTCGCCACATTGCAGAGAGAGAGAGAGAGAGAGACAGAGAGAGAGGAGAGAGAGAAGAGAGGAAGAGAGGAGAGAGAGAGAGAGAGAGAGAGAGAATTTCTTATCCTCCTATTTTTTCCTGCTGTCATTCATTTTCTTTTTCCCCTCTGATATATTTGACTCATACTCACACCATGCATCGTCTGTGTGTGTGTGTGTGTTGTGTGTTGTGTGTGGTGTGTGTGTGTGTGTGTGTGTGTGTGTGTGTGTATGTGTGTGGTGTGTTGATGTGTGGTGTGTGTGTGTGTGTGTGGTGCGTGTGGTGTGTGTGTGTGTGTGTGTGTGATTTAATGTGATGGACCATTCCATTGGGATCTTATGTTTGGCGTTTGATACATGCGTCTGGGTTTATTCATGTACTGATGTGTGGTGCACTGACCACTTTCATTCTGCTATGTTTGCTGCATAGTATGCTTTTATTGAATTAACGTACACTTGCATCCTCCCCTCCCTCCCTTCCCTCATATCCCACATCCACTGTTTGTGTTGTGCGTGTGCGTGCCGTGTGCGTTCGTAGTGTGTGATAACAATATTTGTAAAAGATAAAGGTTAACATTTTCTACAAAGCCGTTAGGAACATTACAAAGCGCTCTCATGAACATAAATTATTCGTTAACTAAAGAGACAGAACATGCACAACTGCGGGTTGAGCGCAAAAATAGTGTGTGGGTGCTGCTTTTTACGGGGCCTGCTATTGTTTGTGTGAAAAGGAGAGCTGGAGCGGCGCGATATTGTGTGTGTGTGTGTGTGGTGTGTGTGTGTGTGTGTGTGTGTGTCGTGTGTGTGTTTTGTGTGTGTGTGTTGTGTGCGTGCGTGTGTTTGAGTGCGACCGCGCGCATTTGTGTGTTCCTTTCTCTCTCCCTTGTCTCACAAACGGCGCAGTAACAGTAATTACGCTGGCCGTCATACCCCCCCCCCCCCCCTCACTCTTCCCCCCCAGTTTAAAGTGGCCTGTCTCCCCCTCCCCCTCCTCTCTCTCCCTGCTCCCTTCCTCCCTCTCACTTATCTCATTACGCAGTATAATCATCTGTGGTGGAGACAAAGGATCTTTTCTTTTCTTTCCCTTTCACCCCAACATTCACTGTCATGCGCGTGGCTCGTGAATGACGCAATTATGTTAAACAGTCCTTTGTCAGTTGGCATGTGCTGATATTAGGCGTTTTGAATTCAAATCCCAATGGCTAAGAAAGCACATTTTCGAATTGCTCTATACTGTACCTCCTACTGTAAGTGGTGGGGATGACTAACCCTCCCCCCCAACCCCCCCCCCCCACCCCCCCCCCCCCCCCCCCCCCCCCCCCCCCCCCCCCCCCCTTCTCTTTGTCTTTGGTGACACAAAGCCAACCGGAACCGGAATAGACAGCTTAGCCTACCAAAAGGAAAAAACTCAATTCACAGTCTCCACCTACAGCCGTAAGACTGACATAGTGTAGCCACCAAAGACAACAGGGCTAAACCAGAGAGAATGAAAGTTTATCTCACCTTCTCTGGTCTGGTCTAGGGTCACTGATCACCCAGAACTGTAAACTGAAACTATGTTTATGAATTTTGAGGACAATGCATTGATTGTATGTATGCCATGTGGTTTAACAGTAAGTACAACTTCATGCCCGTACTTGGTGACATCTATCAAGATGATGAATGAGTATTCTGTTGGATAGTTTGTTTGCTACACCTTGGTAAAATCTATTAAATTGCTTGGTTAAATTCTTTGTTGACAATTGATTAACATTCTTTGTTAAACCTCTGACTTTGCCAGTATTCAATACTGTCTGTTAAGATGAAAGCTGACTGATAAATTCTGATCAGAAAAACTGAATGCTTGTACTAGGTGAAAACTGTTAAGTTGATTTATGAAAACTGTTAAGTGTTGGAATGCTTTGTAGTGTGTGTGACTCGAAGTCTATACATCATGTGTCCTTGGGCTAAGCGTATTCAAAGTAGCTGCAATTAATTCATAAGAAAAATGGAAGAGTTATTGACTAAAATTGGTGTAGTTTCAAAACGGAGTGACTGAAGGCGGAAATGAAGCAAAATTTAGAAAGAGAGGGGGGTATTTACCGCCAAGAACAGACAATGTCAGGACAAGTCTTGTCCTGTACTTTGTTTGTCTATGTCCATGGCGGTAAAAAAAAAACCCTCTCTTTCTAAATTTTAAAATTGTGTAGCATTATATAGCAGTCTCCTACCCCTTGTTTCACTCAAATTTTAAGTGAAACTGGAGACTGATAATTATGGCAAATATATTTATGCTAGTCTAATCCTTTGTGGCTGAGATCTCACGCATTTACTGAAAGCCAGAGGGCAAGTGTGAGAATCGACAAGCCAAACTCTCAGCTACTTAATTACAAACCAGGTTCTGTTTGTTTTAGACCTTGGGTTCCTATCTATCCTGGGCATGCCTGGTAGTGGACAAAACACCGCAGCCCAGCACTTGATCAGCAGGTTTACATAGAAGTGGATCAGTCACCAGCATCTAGAGAGAGATCAAACTATCCTCTCCGACATCAGATAAGTTCTGATATTCCAAGTGGACTCCAACTCAACTCATCCAGAAACTTTCCCTCTCTTAATGATGAAACAGTGGGAACCAAAAATCAGCCTGGTACTGACTTTGTGAAATTTATTTGAATATTTAACCCTTGTATAAAACAAGTAAAGTTGATGTGTGAAAGTGCACTTAACTTGTGTCAGTTCTCTGTTGTTCATTCAGTATTGAATGTTTGAACTTATTTCTAATTCTGTCTCTCGGAGCTACAAGTACTTTTAAGTGTGAGAAGCCTAAGGAAATTTATTCTTGAGCATTCTTGAGTAGTTTTAACAGTCCCTGGAAAAAATGAAAATTATTTTCGATGACTAGTCCCGGAAAGTTGCCCCTTCCATCACTATAAAGAGAGGGGGAGGTGAAATTTAAAAAAGTTTTAATGAGAAAAATATTTTGGGCCCTTTCCCCTGAGGAAAAACCCCGCCCCACCCAACTTCGCCCATTGTGTGTGTGTGTGTGGTGTGTGTGTGTGTGTGGTGTGGGGTTTGTGTGTGGGGGTGTGCTTCTGTGTCTGTTGTGTGTGTGTGTGTGGGTGTGTGTTTTCTGTGTGTCTGTGTGACCCTTGCAATCCGTATTCTCCTTCTCTCTCTCTCTCTCTCTCTCTCTTCTCTCCTCTTTCTTCTCTCTCTCCCTCTTAGGCCCCCCCCTCGTCTGTGTGTTTTTTAATGACCTCCATTACACAGTCAAGTAAAACCGATGGATGTGAATTTTTTGCTGATGTTGGACTATACATACGTGAAAAGGATTCAATAAATAAATGATCGTTAAAACAAGTCTCAGGGAAAGTAAAAAGTGGTGTGAAGTAATGCATTTGTACTTAAGCCCAACTGAAACGGTGTTGATTATATTCATCGAAAAAAACCCTCAGCTCGGTTTTGTTTCCACTTAGTTAACAATAGAAGCCTTCAAATCAATGAGGTCAGGAAACCAGACCATAGGTTAGTTTGTGGCCCATTAAGGGGATGGTTTTATTTCAATTTGTTTTAACAATTATCTAAAAAAAAAAAAAAAAAAAAAAACTTATTCTTTTTTTTAAAGGAAAACTAAAACATTTTCACTTTTTACTAGTTCCCCCGTAACTATTCTAAAATTTGCCCATTTGATGATGCTTCCACTTTTTATGGGTTGGGGACTTGCTGGTGTACATTGAAAAGATTAAAATCCCTGTATCCCCTGGGGCCAAGCTTATTTTGCCTGTCCGCACCTTCGACGAACAAAAGATAAAAACGTTACACATCCGCCTTTTTGGGAAAACATCTTTCAAAAAGGGTTAAAGGGTGTACGGGTTTTGAACAAAAAAAAAACTCCCATCTATCTTCCTAAATGTTCACAAAAATCAGTCCTGACGAATTTAATCAAAAATTAGGGGGTATTTTTCCCCAAAGCCCTAAAAATTTTATTTTACAACGGTTGTTCTTTCTCAGGGTTTGTCGGTGGGACTCACTCCCGGGGGAATTGTCACAAAAAAACGGTACACCCCCGGGGGAATGTCAAAAACAGGCTACATCTCCTTTTCAAGGATAGTCTTTTCAGGATATTTGGGTTTTTTCCCAAAATCCTGTAATAAACCGAAATGGATGTCTAGTTTGTCCCTGCAGCTTGTTACATCCGCGCGGCGGTGTTTTGTGTGTGCTGTGTGTGCGTGCGTGGGGGGTTCGTTAGTATGTAGTTTTTTTGTTTAGTGTATGTTGCCAAATAAAAACGCATGCTTTTGGTTTTGTTTGAGATCACAAACTCATAAAATTATCAAAATATCAAATTTTAAACCCAATTCATTTTTGTAATTAGATTATTTAAGCCCAACAAACAAGGGGCCCATATTATATTCATTTTTGATCGAGTTTATTTTGTCAGCAACCCCCCTTTAACCCTTAAACCCTTTTTTCTTTTTTTTATTTTCTTTTTCCTTTTCTTTTTTTTCTTTTTTTTCTAAATTTTTAATTAATTTTTTATCTGTTTTCTTGTTTTTTTTTTGGGTTTTGTTATTTAAAAAAGCTTTTTTGTTGTTTTTTTCGGGGTTTTACGTTTTGCTTTTGTAGGGGTTTTTTATGTTAGTTTGTTTGGTTTGATGTTGTTTGTTTGTATAATCATGTTTTGATGCGTCGCTGTATCATTTAGTCAGCTTTTCCCACAATAGTAAGGGCAAGCATGGAAAAAAAGGCTAAGTCCTACTTTACTGTTATGAAAAAAAAGAACATTCTCTTCTTTCTTGTCTCTGTCTTTCTCTGTTCTCTCTCTCGTTTCTCTCTCTTTTCTTCTCTCTCTCTCTCTCTCCTCTCTCTCCTCTTCTTTCTTTCGGGGGGGGGGGGGGGGGTTCCGTTGTCGTCTCTCCCTCTCTGTTTTCTGTCTTTGTTTACCCCTTTTCTCTCCTTTCCCCCCATCCCCCTCTTTCTCTTCTTCTTCATTCCTTAGTCATCTTCCCTTTTTTTTACTGTACCGATATCCAAAAAAAAAGGACACACACCACACCCACACCCCACACACACCCCAAAGCTCGCACGCAGCACGCACGCAGCACGCACGCACCACCGCGCACGCAGCACGCAACCAAACACAACACACCCCCCCCACACCACACACACACACCACACACTAAAACACACAAAAATGGGGAAAAATCCCCAACGAGAACAATTTAAGAAAAAAAAAAGGAACAAGCCCCGTAAAAGGCCCGGGGAAAAACCCCAAAGGAAAAATCCCGGAGGCAGACCGCCACATATTCAGGAAGAGCCGCCAATACTTTGGAGGCAGGAAGCTATACTTCAGGGGGCGGAAGCCAATACTTCAGGGGCAGACCCCCAATTTCTTAGGAGGAGCCCCCACAACATCAGGGACAGGAAGCCAATATTTCAGGAGGCGACCGCCACTACCCCAGGGGGGGGGGACCGCAACATACTCGGAGGCAGAACACTATTCGGAGGGGGAGCCCCATACTTCAGGGACAGGAAGCCCTACTTCAGGAGGCGGCGCCACATACTTCGGGGGGGGGAAGCCCCAAAAATTTGGAGGCAGACCCCCCATACTTCAGGGGCGGAAGCCAATACTCCAGGAGGCAGACCGCCACACATTTAGGAGGCGGAAGCCATAATTAGGAGGCAGCCCCCCAACCCCTACTTCAGGGGTGGAAAACCCCCCCCTTTTCAGGAGGGGGGAACCACCCCCCCTTTAAGGAGGGAGCCCCCAAATTTCTTAGGAGGCAGACCACCCATACCCCGGGGAGGCAGCCAATATTTCGGAGGGGAAACCACAACTTCAGGAGGCAGAGCCACTACTTGGGGAAGCCGCCCAATATTTCAGGAGGAGGAAACCCATATTCAGGGGGAGGCAGACATACTTCGGGGAAGACCGCCACATATTCAGGGGCAGGCAGCCACTATTCAGGGGCAGATCGCCCATATTCAGGAGGGAGGAAGCCCCATCTTTAGGAGGCAGGAAGCCCTATTTCAGGGGGCGACCGCCACTACTTTTGGGGCAGATGACACATACTTTTTTGGAGGAGACGCCACATACTTTAGGGGCGACTGCACATACTTCAGGGGGCAGGAAACCCCAAAATTAGGAGGCAGCAGCCACATACTTCAGGAGGAGGAAGCCAATACTTCAGGGGGCGACCCCACATACTTCAGGAGAAGGAAACATATACTTCGAAGCCCGACGAAATAATCAGGAGGTTAGACAGCCCCAAAATTCGGGGCAGGAAGCCACATTCTTTGGAGACAGGAAACCAATACTTGGGGGGGAAGCCATTTTTCGGAGGCAGCCGCCACATAAAAAGGGGCAGACCCCCAATCTTCAGGAGACATGAAGCCCCCTTCTTCGGCGCGAGCCCTTTCTTTTAGGGGCAGCAAATACTCAGGAGGAGGAAGCCAATATTTAGGAGACGGAAGCCCCCTATACTTCAGGAGGCAGCCGCCCCAAAACTTAGGAGGCAGACCCCCCATCTTCAGGAGGCAGACGCCCCGATCGGGGCAGGGCAGCCACATACTTCAGGAGGCAGACCCCCCACAAATTCAGGGGCAGGAAAACCAAATACTTTGGAGGGGACCGCCCATCTTTAGGAGGGAGGGGCCCTATTTTTCAGGAGGAGACAGCCCCATATTAGGGGCAGAAGATACTACTTAGGAGAGGGGCCGCCCCATACTTTGGAGGGCAGCCACATATTGGAGGGAGGGGCCAACCTTAGGAGGCGCGCCCCATACTTCGAAGGCAAAACCCCCAATACTTCAGGGGCAGGAGGGCCCCAAAATTTTTGGGGAGGGCCACATACTTAGGGGCAGACCGGCCACATCTTAGGAGGCAGGAAGCACATATTCAGGGAAGGAAGCCCATATTCAGGGGAGGAAGCCCATACTTCAGGAGGCGCCCCCACTTTAAAAAGGGAAGACCGCCATCTTCGGGAAGAAGCCTTTTCCGGGGCAACAGCCCCCATATTAGGAGGGACCGCCCCATATTCAGGGGGAGGGGCGGAAAACACAACTTTAGGAGGCAGGAAGCCAATACTTCGGAGGCAGACCGCCAATACTTAGGGGCAGACCCCCACATATTTAGGAGGCAGACCGCCCTACTCGGAGGGGAGCAGCCACTACTTAGGAGGAGACGCCACATATTAGGGAGGAAGCCCTTCTTCGGAGGGGACCGCCCCAAAACTTCAGGAGGCAGGAAGATTTTTAAATTAGGAGGGGAGACGCCCTATCTTCAGGGGAAACAGCACCCTACTTCAGGGGGCGACCGCCCCATATTCAGGGGGCGACCCCCAAAAAACTTCGGAGGCAGACAGCCACATACTTCAGGAGGAGGAAGCCCCAAACACTTCGGAGGGACCGCACTACTTTAGGAGGCAGGGGCCGCCCTTTCTTCAGGAGGGGAAACCCCTATTACGGACTGGTAGCCCATATTAGAAGGCAGCCGCCCCAATATTCGGAGGCAGGAAAGCCCCTACTTCGGGGCAGCCGCCCCATACTTCAGGGAGGAGACGCCCCTTTTTCAGGGGAGGAAGCCATATATTAGGGGGCAGAAGCCCAAACTTCAGGGGCAGGAAACCATACTTCAGGGGGCAGACCGCCCCAATACTTCGGGGTCCGGCAGCCACATATTCAGGGGCGCGCCCCTTTCTTCAGGAGGAGACAGCCCCATACTTAGGGGCGGGAAACATATTCAGGGGCGGGGGCCACTTTTAAAGGGGGCAGACAGGCCCCAAATTCAGGGGCAGACCGCCCATCTTCAGGAGGCGACCCCCCTCTTCAGGAGGCGACCGCCCCATAACTCGGAGGCAGACAGCCAATACTTGGGGGAAAGCCCCTACTTGGGGGGGAGACAGCCCCTACTTCAGGAGGAGGAAGCCCCATATTTAGGAGGGGAGACCCCCCAATACTTCGGGGGAGGAAAACCCTTCTTGGAGGCGACAGCACTACTTCAGGAGGAGACGCCCCTACTTCGGAGGCGCCCCCAAAACTTCGGGGAGACAGCCCCCTTCTTTAGGAGGGGAAGCCACCATTCAGGAGGCGACGCCCCCTACTTCAGGGGCAGACCGCCCCCTACTAAAGGGAGGAGGAAGCCCCAAAATTCACGAGATGGGGCCAATATTCAGAAGGGAGACCCCATATTAGAGGCAGGGGAAGCCCCAATTCTTCAGGCGGAGACCGCCCCCCAAAATTAGGAGGCAGACCCCCACATATTTGGGGCAGGAAAATTATACTTCGGAGGGAGACGCCAATACTTGGAGGCAGGAAACCAAAAATTTAGGAGGGGAGACCCCCACTACTTCAGGGGGTCCCGGGGCCAATTTAGGAGCGACGCCCTCTTAGGGGGAAACCCACATACTTCAGGAGGCAGACCCCCAAATACTTGGAGGCGGATCCCACATTTTCAGGAGGCGGGACAGCGACATATTTCCCAGGAGGCAGCCCGCCACATACTTCAGGAGGCAGACCGCCACATACTTCTGGAGGCAGGAAGCCATATACTTTGGAGGCAGACAGCCACATACTTCAGGAGGCAGACAGCCACATACTTCAGGAGGCAGACAGCCAATACTTCAGGAGGCAGACCGCCACATACTTCAGGAGGCAGACCGCCACATACTTCAGGAGGCGGGGAAACCCACATACTTCAGGAGGCAGACCGCCACATACTTCAGGAGGCAGACAGCACATATTTCAGGAGGCAGGAAGCCACATACTTCAGGAGGTAGACCGCCACATACTTCAGGAGGCAGGCCGCCACATACTCCAGAAGGCAGGAAGCCATATACTTCAGGAGGCGACCACCACATACTTCAGGAGGCAGGAACCCACACACTTCGGGGGGCAGACCGCCCATACTTCAGGAGGCAGACTGCCACTTTACTTCAGGAGGCAGACCGCCACATACTTCACGAGACTGGCAGCTACATACTCCAGGAGGCAGCCCGCCACATACTTCAGGAGGCAGGAAGCCAAAATACTTCAGGAGGCAGGACCACCACATACTTCAGGAGGCGGGAAAAGCCATATACTTCAGGAGGCAGATTCGCCACATACTTCAGGAGGCAGGAAGCCATATACTTCAGGAGGCAGACCGCCACATACTTCAGGAAGCAGGAAGCCACATACTTCAGGAGGCGGGACTGCCACATACTTCAGGAGTCCGGCAGCCACATACTTCAGGAGGCAGACCGCCACATATTTCAGGAGGCAGGAAGCCCATACTTCAGGAAGCAGACCGCCACATTACTTCAGGAGGCAGACCGCCACATATTTCAGGAGACAGGCAGCCACATACTTCGGAGGGCAGACAGCCACATACTTCAGGAGGCAGGAGCCATATATTTCAGGAGGCAGGAAGCCACATATTTTCAGGAGGCAGGAAGCCATATACTTCAGGAGGCGGGAAAAGCCACATATTCAGGAGGCAGGAAGCCTTTATACTTCAGGAGGCACGAAGCCACATACTTCAGGAGGCAGGAAGCCATATACTTCAGGAGGCAGGAAGCCATATACTGTGTGTGTGTGTGGCGTGCGTGCGTTGTGTGTGTGTGGGTGTGTGTGTGTGTTGTGTGGGTGTGTGTGTGTGTGAGTGTGTGTGTGTGGTGTGTGTGTGTTGTGTTTGTGTGTGTGTGTGTGTGCGCGCGGCGCGCGCGTGTGGGGTGTGTACGTTGTGTGTAATATATGTAGGTGTGTTTTGCGCCCGCGCGCGCGCGCGCGCGCGCGTGTGTGTGTGTGTGTGTGTGTTGTGTGTGTGTGTGTGTGGGGTGTGTGTGTGTGCGTGGGGTGGTGTGGTGATGAGAGACAGAGAGAGAGACAGGCAGAAAAGAAAAAAACATAGAGAAAGACAGAGAGAAAGAGCAAAACAGAGACAGGGCGGAGAGGGGAGAGAGAAGAGAGGAGAGAGGGGGAGAAAAAGGGGGAAGGAGAGAGAGAGAGTGATGTGCAAGAATGAGAGAGGCCCCAACAAACTAAAAAAGAGGCATTGCCCCCAAAGGGAAAAGGTATTGGCCATTCTTTTTTTTTTTCTCGGGGGGGGGGGGGGGGGGGGGGGGGGGGTTTAAAAAAGGTAAAGCGGGGAGGTAGGGGAGGGATAGGGGAGAGGGGAAAAGGGTAGGGGGATAACGGATGGGGGGTGGGGGAGTCGTGCGGAAGCCCGCCCCGAAGCATGTGACATGGAAGGGGATCTGCGGGGAAAAGCAATGGGGGTGATGAAGACAAGACCAGACTCTTTTTGCTTATTCCGCTTCTCCCTTGTCCCCCCCCCCTTCCCTTTTTTCTTCCCCCCCCCCTCCTCTCTAAAACAACACACACACACAACACACAAACCCTACCAAAACAAAACCAAACACCACCCACACACCACACACCAATCACAACACCACCCACACCCCACACACACAAAACACACCCCTCAAACAAACACACAACCAACCAAACACACCACAACTGTTTGCTACTTTAAGTGGGCTGTTCGACTCCGGCGTTTAAAAGGTCAGTATTTTTCATCACACTGTTGCGGTCCTTGTGTGTGTGTGTGGGGTGTGGGGTGGTGTGTGTGTGTGTGTGGTGTGTTTTGGTGTCTGTGTGCGCGGCCCTCGTGTTTAGTGTGTGGTGTGTGTGTGTTGTGTGGGTGTGTGTGTGTGTGTAACCCCTTAAAAAAAAAAAACCGTGCTCGACAAAGACTAAACTCTTTAGCCACTTCATTTTTCTCTTCCCCCCAGTCGACAGCTTCACTTTTATGTTACTAAAGAACATTTTCGATCATACTCCCTCATTCTTTTCTAGAAATTTTTCCCCTATCGGTCAGCCAAACCCAATGAAAAACGCGCAAGCTTTGAAATATGATTCGATCCTTCTTTAACCCTTTTACGAATCTTCGGTTTGCACCCGCAAAATTAGGGACTGGTAAAATTTAACATAATTCAAGTATTTCAAACGCATTAATTATCGAGAAAAACAAAATGAACAAATTGGCACCGTACACTTTTGAAAAATTTTAAGTAATAAAATAGAATAGAGGACGTATTTTGGGACACGACACTTTTGGAAAAGTTTAAAAAACTCAAAAGCAGCACTCGTTTTCCGAAAATACGAGATTAAAAACGATAAGCGAAAGGAGGTTGAAACTCTCATTTTTTGCGATGACGAAGTCCTTCCCCTTTGCCTCCTTTTAAAATTTTAACACACACAAAGAAAAAAACAGACAAAAAACAAACAAACAAAAAAAGAATAAGAATGTATGTGCCCCCAGGAGAGAGAGAGAGAGAAGGGGGAGAGGATTGACTTTTTTACCTGGGGTGGTTATTGTGGGGTTACCCCGATGCCCCCACTGCCTTTTACACATCACACACGCGCGCGCGGCCGCGGCGCGCGCGCTTTTTCTTGTTTATGTGATGTTAGACTTCCCCGTTTAAAAAGGGCAGAATTGTCATCTACTGTTGCGGTGTGTGTGTGTGGTGTGTGTGGTGTGTGTGTGTGTGTGTGTGTGTGTGTGTGTGTGCATCTGTGTGTGCGCGCGTGCGCGCATCTGTGTGTGTGTGTGTGTGTGTGTGTGTGTGTGTGTAGTGTGTGTGTTCGTGTGTGTGTGAGACAGAAAGATCAGACAGAAGACAGTCAGAGACAGAGGACCAGAGGACGAGAGAGAATCTATCAAATCGAAAACCGTCACATGTTATTGTCTCAAAGACAAATAATGACAAACGTTCGGGACGAGTCTTGGAATTGAATGCGGGGGTGATGAAAGTCAGGTCAGTCAAGGAAAGGACAGCATTTTCTCATCTCTGCTGACACCACGTCCATCCAGCGACCAGTGAAATGCTATTTTTCCGTACGTGGGATTTGAAAGGGCACCAGGTCAGCCCTCTACTTTTTGTTGACCCCAACCCCTCTTTACACCTTTCCCTTGCGTTACCCCTCTTCCTTTCCTTCCCCACGCCCAGCTTTCATTACAGGTGAGTCATTATAGGCGATACTGCATCATTGGGTGTGTGTGTGTGGGTGTGTGTGTGTGTGTGTGTGTGTGATGGTGGTATTTGCTTGCGTGCGTGCATGCGTTGCGCGCTCGTGTGTTGGTGTGTGTGTGTGTGTGTGTGTGTGTCGTGTGTGTGTGTGTGTGTGGTGTGTGTGTGCGTGCGCGCGCCCGAGCTGGGGTGGGAGGTACGTAAGAATTATTAAAGCGTAAATCTGGACAAGGAAAGGACAAGTCTACGTCGGAGAGTAAATCCCTGCCTGAAAAGGGAACAACACTTTACTTATGCATCATTAATTAAACAAACCAGGTGGGGTTAATTTGAAGGACAGTGACATTTGCAGTCTTACATGCTTGCGTTCCAATGGACGTCACGCTCGCTGGCTGCGTGACCAGATGCCCTTCGAAAGTCTCCTTTCTTGACGTAAACAATTTATCAGCACTGCCTTGTCAGATCCCTGGCCTTATCCGTCGTTCTGTTCTCTCTGTCACTGTGAACTGTGTTGGTTGCATAGCTATTCATTCATGTTATGAGAGGAGCCGACGTGTCAAAACCAAGACGTAGCGCACAGTTCAGCGCAGTTCTTCCGTTCTCGATGTGTGGCAATTCGGCTTTGTCATTTTTGTCACTTATTTGCAAACGCCTATCGATTAATCCTCAGTTAAACGATAAGATTTGGAAAAGACGCCATATTTTCAGGCTAGGTGATCCCCTCCTTTAGTAGGCTGTCTTTGCTCTACAAATCTGAAATGCAGCGATCGTTCCGTGTGAACGACATGCCGCAAATGGAGCAGACCATTTCCCAGTCCCATGTTTCCACCAAGTGTAAGAAGCAGTGGGGCTTTCAGCTTTAATGTCCATTCACAAATGAAGAACGAAACTTGACAGCGTGATGAAAGAAAATGTCGCGTCAGAAGGCTAAGGGAACAAGAGGATAGGGTGGAGATGGGATTTTTTTCAACCCCTAGTTCATCAAACCTTGTGGTTCAATAATTTCAGCCGAAAAAAAAATGCAAGTAAATACTTATGTTTTGAAAATCAGATGTCTTGAGCTTTACACTCCAAAGAAATAAGCATTCTATCATGGTTTAGATTTTTTTTTTAACAACAAAAAAATAGGATATAAAACAAACAGATCTATGAAATGTCATGTGCGCCATATCAAGTGCATATGTTTGAAATAATGGTACCCCCCCCCCCCCCCCCCCCCCCCTTTTTTTTTTAAATTTTTATTCCTCATTAAAGCTCTCTACGATCCTAGCTCAAGGGGATGGTCAGAGCTATAGTTAACTCTAGTAAGTGTCCCGTATGTTAAGATGGTTCAAAATCGTAGGCTACGTTAAAAAACTATGTGAAAAGGGTTTATGCTTCCACTCACACTCCCTGGATGGGTCAGTGATTCCATTAAACATGTTAGCTTTTCGGCCAGGTTTAGTTGATAGTGTAGTGCACGTACAGCTGATTTTTGCTGCCTGCAGGAGCTATGCATGATTTTTTGCTTGGTCTGCTGGTAAAGATTAGTTGTGCTTGTGAATTAGGATAACATTGGCCTCTGGGCGGGGGTTGGTATGGCTGGTGTATAGGTTGTTGCTGTGGCTGCTGTGGGGGGGTTTGTGTGTGTGTGTGAGAGAGAGAGAAGAGTGAGAGAGAGACTGGCCTTCAACTGGGCTATAGTATTTCATAGGGGCTGGGTTTCAGAGGTGTATGGGGGAGATACCCTCCCCTCTGTAGAAAAATTCAAATAATTGTAAATCAAGCATTTGATTGCCAGTGTAGGCACAATCATGGAAAGGAATAAGGTAAGATGAAAAATACATAGGTTCTGATGATTTGGAAAGCACCAAAAAGTGAGTGGAAAGAATATCCTGAAAGTGAAGTTTGAAAAGTGATTTTTTTTTTTTTTTTTTTTTTTTCTGTTGCAGTGCCTTTTCTCCTTTCAAAGTAGTTTGTTTTCGCCCCTGAGTTCCCCTATGTGACAAAAAATTAAGATGATTGAATTAGTGTCAGACAGTGGAAGTCTAAAAATGGAAAAAAATGAATGAAACGAAAGTGACTGATGAGGTTTTAGTCAGGTTGGGATGGTGTGATAGTGGGACAAAAACCCATTACTTTTGGCCCTTTTTAAAGGGAAATTTTTGGTTTGTTTTGGAAACAGTGGGGTTTTGGTGGCCAAGTGAAAAAAGTTCTGAAAAAAAATGTCGCAAAACCGCCCAGAGAACGTGGAAAAAAACGAGTCACAAGCCCAAAACGACGCGTTTCGCCTCTTGGGTTTTTCAGGCAAGATACAAAGAAATGGGGACAACGAAAAAATTCGTTTTAGATTTGATGCTTCAGAGTTTGGCCTTCCTTGCATGAAATACTTTGTAATAAAACAAGAAACGGTGAAGACAAGGGCCTTTTTTTCTGACTTTTTATTCTGTCCCACCTCAGTGGCATTGACCCGCCGTTTTCTTATCCCCCCCCCCCCCCCCTTTCAAATCCCCAGTCCCGGCGCCGGCAACCCACAGGGAGCAATCAATGTCAACCCTCAAGAGGCAACCCCCGGAGGGGGGGAAAGGTCTGCTGCGAGCCCTTCGGTGGTGTTCAGGGGGCCCTGTTGTGACCCCGCTCTGCTGGACAAGCCTCTCCCCCACCTGACGGAAATTAATTGCTTAGTCGCGGGCCGTGTGAGTGAGTTTCCCCCCAGAGGGCGCCACCTGTTCCTCCATCGCAGTCCCATGAATTTCCCAATAACGGCGACCGCAAAGACTGAAGAGGGAAATTAAACTGGGTGACCATGAGAGCAGGGTTTTTGGGGGCCAAAGAACCTAGGGCATTTTTTAATGTGATGATGAGAAGGGGAAAGATGAAGACGATGCCACGTTTTTTCCATTTTGTCTGAGACCATGAAGGGGGTGCTTTACGCTCCTTTCATAATGATTCCCGGGTCAACCCGGCCGAGAGATACAAATGTGGTCAGGAATTTGAGAAAACTCAGGACTTTCCTTACAGCTTTCTGTTCTTTCCCTTACATGTCTTTTGTTCTTCCTTACATGTCTTTTGTTCTTCCCTTCATGTTTTTTTCTTTTTTCTTACATGTCTTTCTGTTCTTCTAATGTCTTTCTTTTTTCCTTAATGTCTTTTGTTTTCCTTCATGTCTTTCTTTTCTTTTAATTGTCTTTTTTTTTCTTCCTTAATTCTTTTCTTTTTTCTTCCATGCTTTTTTTTTCTTAAACAGTCTTTTTTTTTTCCCTTTAACTTTGTTCTTTCTTTTTTTCCCTTTAAATGTCTTTCTTTTCTTCCTTTTTTTTTCCTTCTGTCTTTCTTTTCTTCCTTACATGTTTTTTTTTTTCCTTAAAGCCTTTTTTCCTTTTTTTTCCTTCTGTCTTTCTTTTTTTCCCTTACATGTCTTTCTTTTTTTCCCTTACATGCTTTCTGTTTTCCTTGCTGTTTTCTTTTTTTCCCTTACATGTTTTTCTTCTTCTTACTGTCTTTCTTTTCTTCCTTTTCTTCCTTAGTGTCTTTTGTTCTTCCTTAATGTCTTTTTTTTTCCTTACTGTTTTTTTCTTTCTTCCTTACTGTTTTCTCTTTTCCCTTAATGTTTTTTTTCTTTCTTTTCTTCCTTTTTTACGTGTCTTTTTTTTTTCCCTTAAAAGTTTTCTTTTCTTCTTAATGTCTTTTTTTCTTCCTTAATGTCTTTCTTTTTTCCCTTTAAGGTCTTTTTTCTTTGTCAGTTTTGCCTAGCTCCCCCTTTTTCTTTTTTTTTTCCATTTTTTTTCTTTGTTCCCTTTCCCCATTTCTTTGCCTTTCTTCCTTTTCTTTCCCTTCTTTTCCCCATTTCTTTCTTTTTCTTCCATTTTTTGCCTTCTCTTCCCCTTTTTTCTTTGCCTTCTTTCCTTTCCCTTTCCCCTTCTTTTTCCTTTCTTTGCTTTCTTCTTCCATTTTTTGTTTTTTTCCCATGATCCCCTCTTTCTTTTTTCTTCGTTTTTCTACGCTCTTTTTGGGGTTTTTTTTTTCTCCTTTTATTTTTTTCCCTCTTCGCGGTTTTTTTTTTTTTTTTTTTTTTTTTTTTTAATCCTTTCTAACTCATCTTTTGTCTTTTCCATTCTTTTTCCTTTTCCATTTTTTTCCCGGGTTTTTTTTTTTTTTGGTTTTCTTTTTCTCTGTCTTTTTTCGAGAGAAACAAAAGAACAACGGGGTTTTGTGAAAAACAGGATTTAAAGGAAAAACAGAAAAGGGATGACTGCCCCCCTGACGGGGAAAGACAAAAAACCCCATTTGGCAACGAGGGACAATAAATTACAAAGAAAAACCATGTAATGACGTCCCCCTTTGGGACCCGGGGGCCCCTTGGGTTAGGTAGCTCCCCCGCCTTCTGTGTACCTTTTTTGATTTTCCCTTTTTTTTTTTCTTTTTTTTTTTTTTTTTTTTTTTTTTTCTTTTTTTTTTTTTTGTTTCCTTTCTGTCGTTTGCTGTTTTTTTGTTTTTGTGGGGGTTTCCTGTCCTGTTCTGGGGGTTCTTTTTGTCTGTGTCGTTGGCGGTATCCCAGCTTTTTTGTTGTTGGTGATTGGGTGGTGGAATTGTAAACATGTGGGGTCTTTTTTTTTTTTTTTTTCTCTTCCCGTACTTTCCCCTTCCTCACCCCTTTTCCCTTTCTGCCCCCCATGTATCCCCCCCTTTACCCCCAGGGCCCCCCCCCCCCCGGTCCGGCCCCCCCCCCCCCCCCCGTCCCGCTTTTTCCCCTCCGCCCTTCTTCCCCCGTGGGGGCCCGGGCGGCGGGGGGCCCGCGGGGGCGGGCGTATGCGGGGTGATCTAACAGGTGGGGTGGGTGCGCGCGTGCGCGGTGGATACTAAACTCACGATAGCGCATGAGCATTTATTTACGGACCACGTGATGGGGGGGGGGGGGGGGGGGGGTTTTGGGGGAAATTTCCCAGTTCGCTTTCATTCTTTTTGGATGGATTCTGTTGTTCTTGTTTATGATTGTTGCAGATATGTAAAAGGGTTTAACTCTTGATTTTTTTCTTTTTTTTTTTTTTTTTTTTTTTTTTTTTTTTTTTGTTTGTTTGTTTGTTTGTGATGAAAAGATCAAATTTTAATTCCCCCCCTTTCCACCCCCCCCCCCCCCCCACCCCCCCCCCCCCCCCCCCCCCCCCCCCCCCCCCCCCCCCCCCCCCCCCCCCCCCCCCCCCCCCCCCCCCCCCCCCCCCCCCCCCGCGCCACAACCCCTTTTTTTTCTTTTTTTTTCCTCTCTCTCTTCTCTCCTCTCTCTCTCCTCTCTCTCTCTCTTTTCCCTTCCCCCAGGCACCCCCCCCTGATTGGGGGGCAATGTATTATCTGATGTTATGTTGGTTTCATTTTTCATTTAATTGTTCTTTTTGTGCTTTAAGTTTTTCTGTAGGTAACTGAAAATTTGCATGAATGTTTTGTTGCGTGTGCAGAAAAACGCTGCTGCCCCTTTGCTCCATAGGGTTGTCAACTAGATTAAGTTTTTTTGTCTTTCTTTTAAGTGTCTAAACATTGTGCCCTTTTTTGTTTTGCTTATTATGTTTTTCATTCTTTTTTTTTTTGGGGTTGGGGGTTTTCTTGAAATTTTTTTTAATTGATAAAACGAAAAAGAATAATAGCTATCTTTTTTCAGTTAATTGTCAAGGCCCCAATGATTTTTAAAAAAAAGAGGCTGATGTTTTCCATTACTGGAAACAAGAAAATATTCATTTATTTCCTACAAAAAACCTTTTGAAGAAAAGATTTAAAAATAGTTTTAGCTGAATGGGGATATAAGGTTTTTTTCAAATTACAGCTTTAATTCAAGGGGGGTGGGAATATTTTTAATAAAAATTTTGAGTTAAAAGTAAAAGTGTCATAAAAAGATAATCGGGAAATTAATATGTACTTATGAAATTGGGAAAAAATGATTTCCTTTTTGCAAATTTTTTAGGGCCAAACAGAGTGATTTCGGAGTTTTAAACAACCTGAAAAAAAGTTAATGAGCTTGGTATTGAGAATTTATATAGCTGGGATTTAAATATGCCCTTGACCCAACAAAAGTTATATAATTAAAAACCCTGTTACAACTGTAAGGCAGGGAAGAGCTCGAAAAATGATTAAAAATTTGGAATTAATAAAATATATGGGGGGGAAAACCCAGAGTTTTTTCGGTATATATGGAGAAGAACAAATTTTTCCCAACAGGCTAGATTAGTTTCTTTCTGATTTCAGACAAAGTTTTAAATTTGTGATTAGGGACTTTAAATGTGGATAAAGATCAGATCTTCGGATACTGTTGAAACTAAATTTAGTGAAAGCTCAAAATAACATTTTTTGGAAATTTAATTATCTCTTTTAAAAGAAAATTTTTATCAAATGAGATAAATTTGAGATAAGATTGTTTAGAGAATAAGGAAAATGCAAATTTAATGATATACTTGATAAAAGAATTACTTTTTTCTGTTCCCCCGATGATATTTTTCTAGTTTCCTTCTTATGAAGTTAAGATCAAAGACGATTTCATTTGCAACAATGAAAAAAGAAGAAAATCAGGAAGAGGAAAATCGGAAAAGGTCTGACATTCGAAGATTAGAAACACCAAAAAATTTAAGGAGGACGGTATTGAGCTATAGCAACAAAAAAACAATTAAAACATTTAGAGAAAAAAAGAAGGAAGGTGTTTTTTTACGTCAAGGTAGGGGTAGTGAGGGTGGACAGTAAGCAACTATTTTTGTATCTGGAAAAAGCTTTTTTTAAATAAAAAAATTTGGTGGATACGGATCAGCAAGATAATGTTTTAACAACCCAGAAAAACTTCTTTAGAAGTTTAGAAATTTTATAAATTACTTTAGCAGAATCCCGAAGTAGAAGATAGTGAATAAGGATTAGTAAAAAATACCCCTGTTAAATGAAACAGAAGCAAACGATTTGGAGGGGAAATTACTCTTGAAGAAGTTGATGTCAAAAGAATATAAAAAAATAAAAAAAAGCCCGGTCTGATGGATTTTCGACGGAATTTTTAAAATTTTTTTTGGGAAAAAAAAAATTGGATTATTTGTTTTGAGCTTTGGGAAATGTTTTTTAAAAAGAGGAGAATTTTTAGTGTGAAAAAAGAAGGGTTTATTTATGTATTCCCAAAGGAGACAAGCCAAGACAATATATAAAAAAACGGAGACCTTTCACTTTTAAATGTAGTGTTT
Source organism: Conus canariensis (assembly GCA_033310375.1). Taxonomy (NCBI): domain Eukaryota; kingdom Metazoa; phylum Mollusca; class Gastropoda; order Neogastropoda; family Conidae; genus Conus; species Conus canariensis. The sequence continues at coordinate 1,064 of JAMYXO010003384.1, read as the reverse complement.
TTAAAAATTGGGAAATCTCATGTGTTGAAAATTTCGCATAAAAAAATTACGCCAAGATTATTAATGAAGACCAAAAAGGGTTTTCATTAGGAACAGATACTTGGTGATAATTAAGTTTGATATATACACAATAGCTTATTAGATCAAAAAAATTTCCCTGGTTGTTATTAATGTAGATTTTGAGAAAGTTTTTGACTCGATTAACTGGGGTTTTATTCGAAGGGTTTTTAAAGAAATTTGGTTTTCGAAAAAGAATTTTTCAGAGGATAGTACATTCTATAAAATATTAAATCTTGTGTTTTTGTAAAGGTCAGGTTTTCAAATGGTTCGAAATTAAAAAGGGGTTGTAGACAAGGAGCCCCATATCCCCATATTATTCTACTCTGTGTAGAAATATTTGATAATGATAAGAGAAACAAGATATCCAGGGAATAATGATGAAAGATGTGAACATAAACTTTTCAATAGCGGAGACACAAAATTTTTGTGGCAGGTGATAGAAAAACTTTTGAAATTTGGTAGATGTTCTGTTTAAGTTGGGATCTGTTTCGGTTCCACATAACTCTAGCAAAAACAAGTGCAATTTTGGTTAGGAAGTAAAAGAATTTGAAGTTAGATATATGAATTTTATTTAGGTGGACTGGAAAACCCCTAAAATTTTTGTATTAGGTTTTGGGTTTTTAATGATTTAAAAAACTGTGTAAACATAAAAATTTTTGGAAAATTGGCAGATATAAAAACTTGTTCAAAGTAGGGTTAAACGTCAACTAACCCCCCTTTGGGAGAATAGCAATTTTAAAAAAATTCTACTTTTAAAAGATAATCTTGGTTATTTTGCCAAATCACCTGATGTGTTTTTTTGAACTTACAAAGATTTTATGAATTTGTTGGGGTAAGAAAAAAAAAACAAAATTAACCGGAAAACGGCGCAAAAGAGTGTAAAACTTGGGGCATCGGTATCCCCGAATTAAAAAAAATTTTTTACCTCTTTAAAACTGTCGGGTTTCGTTTTAAAAAGAAAAAACAACCCCCCAAATGGGAAAAAATTTCTACTAGTAATTTTC